>JAXCGZ010019138.1:47500-52500 GCA_037179515.1 Halocaridina rubra
TATATATATATATATATATATATATATATATATATATATATATATATATATATATATATATATATATATATATATATATATATATATATATATATATATATATATATATATATAAATATATATATATATATATATATATATATATATATATATATATATATATATATATATATATATATATATATATATATATATATATATATATATATATATATATATATATATATATATATATATATATATATATATATATATATATATATATATATATATATATATATATATTTATATATGTAGTATAAGGCTGTCGCGAGAAAATATAGTCACTGCACCAAATATGACCTATCATTCCCCATCCCCACCTGTAAAAAGAGTTCTCTTGGTACGTCACCCCCCTCCCAAGAGAGGATTACTGTCACCAGATTATTTGGACTCTTCGGTTTACCAAATCAATTGCAAAGTTTCCATTAATAACACGTAATAAATAATTTATTTTTATGAATATATCGGGATCTAACATATATAAAAGCCCACAGAATTTATAATTACGGCATCCGGGAGAGCTTGAAAAGACAAAATAAGACAAATCAAGATACAAGTATTATATATTCTTAATATTAATATAAATTAGCAACATCTTCAGGAGAAAATAAGGTAATTTAGATACCTGTGAAAACGTTTTTCACTGCTATGTATTCCAAAGGACAAAAAGCTTGATGAATGTATGCATAAGTAACAAAAATATTATAGACATATAACAGTTTTTCATTTCTAGCAAGAAATGAAAAGAAAAAAGTTTAAGTCTGTCCTAAGTTCGCTGTCTTTCATTTGAGAATATTGGAATTTGAGAGTAGATTATGTTGGGTAATGATTAGCTTAGGCTACCTGCAACATCAAATGATTTGGAATGCTGGCACCCATATGCATAGTAAATTGGTATTTGGGCCCAAATGAAATGCAACCCAACAGTAACCAGACACAATACAAGTGGAAATATATAAAATTTCAAATTATACCAGTATTTATTTACTTACCTTGTACAGCATTTTCTTACAGAGCTCTTTCTGTTGGTCCCATATCTCAGAGAGTTGAAATGGGGTGCTGGAGAGAGAGAGAGAGAGAGAGAGAGAGAGAGAGAGAGAGAGAGAGAGAGAGAGAGAGAGGAGAGGAGAGAGAGAGAGAGAGAGAGAGAGAGAGAGAGAGAGAGAGAGAGAGAGAGAGAGAGAGAGAGAGAGAGAGAGAGAGAGAGAGAGAGAGAGAGAAAACAAATTGTATATTCAAGAAATTTCCATTTTCATCATGGTCTGTCCTTGATTATAGCGTGTGCTTAAGTGTACAGTATATCAGACACTCACATATACAAAAACTACGTATATAATTGATTATATAAACATGAAGAAACATAGTTTTCACATGCATATCTCAATATTTCACTCGAAAATTATAATTAAAAGCATTTTACTTTCGTAATAATATTCCACAGCTAGAATGAATGCGTTTATCAATATGATTCCCCAGTTCCATCATCTCAAGATTACAAATCCAGAGTAAGAAAGTTTTAAAACATTACTGAAGCACCGTTTAGGAAAAAAGATCAATCATAATTCTTTTCAAATATTTATTGAAAACTTTCTCAATATGCTGCATTCCAGTCTCTTATTTCCAATAACGTAAATCAATAATTATCAACTGAGAGACCTTACCTGAATTATCTTAAGTATGCAGAGGAGTGGCTTGCATTAAAGTCTCCCATAAATCGTGTATTGTAAAAGATAATAGCATTAACACTGTAGACATCACCATAGTTAAATATAAGACCAGATGATTGGGTAAACCTACACAAGAAGCCCATATCGCAGCTACCAGCACAAGACCTATTGTCTGAGGTCGTCCTCCAACTCCTGCCCCACCTTGCATGGCAGCTGGATGTTCACCTATGTCAATAAATATGTAGAGCTCTGCAATGTTATATACATATCATACATGTTTAATGAGGCAGAAACATGCAACCCTAAAGCTCATTTGTAATACTGGATGCAAGTGCTCCAGTTGTTCAGTTAAGGCAATGCTTTAATTGACTAATTAACTGCTGGAAAATGTTAGGCTCTTGTAATAGGTAATTGACATTGTATATAGAGATCAAAAGTAAAATGTTGCCAAGCGAACAACCTGACAAAGATGACAGTATATTCTAACAAAAAAATATCAAGGACTAATAAATAATTACCGTGCAACACATGTACTCTTGTTGTTGCTGGTTCAGCACCTGCTGGCGCACAAGTATAATTCCCAGCATCAGTTATAGTCGCCTTTTGAATTAAAAGTGCAGATCGCGTCACTTCACCCGCCTCAGTCAACACCGTTACTCCTCCCCTGGCGGAATCGTAGTGTACCTCCTGAAAAAAGGAAGTCAAAGTATATCTATCAAGCATCAACATCTTTAGTGGCGTATTGCTGCTCTCAAATAGAGCACAATACAAATATTGCTTTTAGAATGCGTTTGTATTAGTTTAATTGTCTTCATTTCCGTATGATAGAATATCAAATGCCTGATCTAACACTTCCTAGTGCTATGTGTTAGTCAGACGTTCCATATAAATAACTAAGGAGTAATACTAATTAAAATATTTATACATTATTAAGGGCTGTTTGAAATTCTGAGGAGATATAAGAGTACCTTAACCTATAATTTCAACTAATTTTAAGTATTTGAATTACAAAATCAGCATAGGTAGCTTGATAGTTAAAGACTAGGTTGGCATACGTGCTCTCCTCATTTCAACGTAAAATTGAAAATTCTAGTCGACACTGTTCAGCATATTGAAGGGAGAGTAGAAGCGTCTGTAATTTCTTAATCTCTGCCAATAAACACTCCAGTAAAATTGGCATGACACTGATGGAAAAAAACTGCATATTGAGCTCAAGCAAAAGAATAGGCACTTCTTTACCGTTCCATTTTATAACCATACTAGCAGTGCCTACTCTCAAACAGTTTTAACACCAATGGGACTGACACGCCATTGGAGGATAACTACTGTAATTTACTTTGTTGAAAGAGCACACCGATGGAAATGACAGACAACTGAAGAAACAAACTGCTAACATGGCAGGCTTACAGAATACACCATTGGATATGATACGTCACTGAAAGACTAAACACCCAACTCAATAGATATTAAAAACTAGAGAAGTGAAAATTCTAGATAAGTAATAGAAAAAAAAATTGTGCTAGACACTCAAAGAATAGAAATCCATAGTTAACTGTATATATATATATATATATATATATATATATATATATATATATATATATATATATATATATATATATATATATATATATATATATATATATATATATATATATAGTTAACTATGGATTTCTATTCTTTGAGTGTCTAGCACAATATATATATATATATATATATATATATATATATATATATATATATATATATATATATATATATATATATATATATATATATATATATATATATATATATATATATATATATATATATATATATGTATATATATATATATATATATATATATATATATATATATATATATATATATATATATATATATATATCATCAGTTGGTCACTGCCATCTAGGCAGGTGAAGTGTGTATAGCAATGGAGATGGTAGTCCACTTAAGGAACTGACTACTCTACATATTTAAGCACGACGTGATACATCCTTTATTATAACCATATGAGCCTCCATGAGTACACCAGTGGAAACGGTAAAAGGCAGGGGGATTTACCTGCACTATGAAATCCAACGGGTGAAGAGATATTTTGTTTCCTCTCCATCAAGTAACCATTGTAGTGAAGCTAACAAGACAAGATCTAATCAATATATCAGTGAATATGGTCGACAACAGGTGGAAGGAACTGAACTAAGAGCAAATGCAAGAGAAATGGCATAATCTTCTTACCTTCCCTTTATGTAACCAGAGGAGAGTGTGAGGAGACTTGGCATGGTAAAGAACCAAACAGGTGAGATTTATGGTCGATCCCATATTGATATGCAGATCCTCTCCTCCTAAAATTTCAGTTCGAGGTTCTGTGGCAGAGGAGAAGAAAATATATCACTAGAGTTAGAAAGTAAAAAAAAAAAAACACACACACTAACAAGAAAAAATACTGAAGGCTTTATAACACTAGTAGGCTAATATATATATATATATATATATATATATATATATATATATATATATATATATATATATATATATATATATATATATATATATATATATATATATATATATATGAGTCATATTTTACCCCGACCGGGACTCGAACCTAGGACTTATGATTACTAAGTCAAGGCGCTACCACTACACCACAGAAGGTTAAAAGGAATCCAACCTTATAGCTTATATCTGCTATACTTAGGAATGAACGCATTCTAACTGAATGCCACTATGTTCATATTACAGATTCCCAAACCTAACTCGTGGCTTCATTTCAGCATTTAATTCAAATCTCAATCTCATTCGGGCCATGAAATTATCAAATAAGCACATTACATATGTGAAAACATGAATCATTTTTTACCCCGACCGGGACTCGAACCTAGGACTTATGATTACTAAGTCAAGGCGCTACCACTACACCACAGAAGGTTAAAAGGAATCCAACATTATAGCTTATATCACCTATACTTAGGAATGAACGCATTCTAACTGAATGCCACTATGTTCATATTACACATTCCCCAACCTCACTCGTGGCTTCATTTTTGCATTTAATTCAAATCTCAATCTCATTCGGGCCATGAAATTATCAAATAAGCACATTACATATGTGAAAACATGAGTCATTTTTTTTTTGCCCCGACCGGGACTCGAACCTAGGACTTATGATTACTAAGTCAAGGCGCTACCACTACACCACAGAAGGTTAAAAGGAATCCAACCTTATAGCTTATATCTGCTATACTTAGGAATGAACGCATTCTAACTGAATGCCACTATGTTCATAT
>JAXCGZ010019138.1:67500-70000 GCA_037179515.1 Halocaridina rubra
GACTCGAACCTAGGACTTATGATTACTAAGTCAAAGCACTACCACTACACCACAGAAGGTTAAAAGGAATCCAACTTTATAGCTTATATCTGCTATACTTAGGAATGAACGCAATCTAACTGAATGCCACTGTGTTCATATTACAGATTCCCCAACCTCACTCGTGGCTTCATTTTAGCATTTAATTCAATTCCCAATCTCATTCGGGCCATTAAATAACCAGATAAGCACATTACATATGTGAAAACATGAATCATATTTTTTACCCCGACCGGGACTCGAACCTAGGACTTATGATTACTAAGTCAATGGCCCGAATGAGATTGGGAATTGAATTAAATGCTAAAATGAAGCCACGAGTGAGGTTGGGGAATCTGTAATATGAACATAGTGGCATTCAGTTAGAATGCGTTCATTCCTAAGTATAGCAGATATAAGCAATAAGGTTGGATTCCTTTTAACCTTCTGTGGTGTAGTGGTAGCGCCTTGACTTAGTAATCATAAGTCCTAGGTTCGAGTTCCGGTCGGGGTAAAAAAAAAAATTATTCATGTTTTCACATATGTAATGTGCTTATCTGGTTATTTAATGGCCCTAATGAGATTGGGAATTGAATTAAATGCTAAAACGAAGCCACGAGTGAGGTTGGGGAATCTGTAATATGAACATAGTGGCATTCAGTTAGAATGCGTTCATTCCTAAGTATAGCAGATATAAGCTATAAGGTTGGATTCCTTTTAACCTTCTGTGGTGTAGTGGTAGCGCCTTGACTTAGTAATCATAAGTCCTAGGTTCGAGTCCCGGTCGGAGTAAAAAATGATTCATGTTTTCACATATGTAATGTGCTTATCTGGTTATTTAATGGCCCGAATGAGATTGGGAATTGAATTAAATGCTAAAATGAAGCCACGAGTGAGGTTGGGGAATCTGTAATATGAACATAGCGGCATTCAGTTAGAATGCGATCAATTATAAGTATAGCAGATATAAGCTATAAGGTTGGATTCCTTTTGACCTTCTGTGGTGTAGTGGTAGCGCCTTGACTTAGTAATCATAAGTCCTAGGTTCGAGTCTCGGTCGGGGTAAAAAATGATTCATGTTTTCACATATGTAATGTGCTTATCTGGTTATTTAATGGCCCAAATGAGATTGGGAATTAAATTAAATGCTAAAATGAAGCCACGAGTGAGGTTGGGGAATCTGTAATATGAACATAGTGGCATTCAGTTAGAATGCGTTCATTCCTAAGTATAGCAGATATAAGCTATAAGGTTGGATTCCTTTTAACCTTCTGTGGTGTAGTGGTAGCGCCTTGACTTAGTAATCATAAGTCCTAGGTTCGAGTCCCGGTCGGGGTAAAAAATGATTCATGTTTTCACATATGTAATGTGCTTATCTGGTTATTTAATGGCCCGAATGAGATTGGGAATTGAATTAAATGCTAAAATGAAGCAACGAGTGAGGTTGGGGAATCTGTAATATGAACATAGCGGCATTCAGTTAGAATGCGATCAATCCTAAGTATAGCAGATATAAGCTATAACGTTGGATTCCTTTTAACCTTCTGTGGTGTAGTGGTAGCGCCTTGACTTAGTAATCATAAGTCCTAGGTTCGAGTCTCGGTCGGGGTAAAAAATGATTCATGTTTTCGCATATGTAATGTGCTTATCTGGTTATTTAATGGCCCGAATGAGATTGGGAATTGAATTAAATGCTAAAATGAAGCCACGAGTGAGGTTGGGGAATCTGTAATATGAACATAGTGGCATTCAGTTAGAATGCGTTCATTCCTAAGTATAGCAGATATAAGCTATAAGGTTGGATTCCTTTTAACCTTCTGTGGTGTAGTGGTAGCGCCTTGACTTAGTAATCATAAGTCCTAGGTTCGAGTCCCGGTCGGGGTAAAAATATGATTCATGTTTTCACATATGTAATGTGCTTATCTGGTTATTTAATGGCCCGAATGAGATTGGGAATTGAATTAAATGCTAAAATGAAGCCACGAGTGAGGTTGGGGAATCTGTAATATGAACATAGTGGCATTCAGTTAGAATGCGTTCATTCCTAAGTATAGCAGATATAAGCTATAAGGTTGGATTCCTTTTAACCTTCTGTGGTGTAGTGGTAGCGCCTTGACTTAGTAATCATAAGTCCTAGGTTCGAGTCCCGGTCGGGGTAAAAAATGATTCATGTTTTCACATATGTAATGTGCTTATCTGGTTATTTAATGGCCCGAATGAGATTGGGAATTGAATTAAATGCTAAAATGAAGCCACGAGTGAGGTTGGGGAATCTGTAATATGAACACAGTGGCATTCAGTTAGAATGCGTTCATTCCTAAGTATAGCAGATATAAGCTATAAAGTTGGATTCCTTTTAACCTTTTGTGGTGTAGTGGTAGCGCCTTGACTTAGTAATCATAAGTCCTAGGTTCGAGTCCCGGTCGGGGTGAAAAGAAATGATTCATCTTTTCACATATGTAATGTGCTTATCTGGTTATTT
>JAXCGZ010019138.1:82500-90000 GCA_037179515.1 Halocaridina rubra
TATATATATATATATATATATATATATATATATATATATATATATCAAATAAGCACATTACATATGTGAAAACATGAATCATTTTTTACCCCGACCGGGACTCGAACCTAGGAGTTATGATTACTAAGTCAAGGCGCTACCACTACGCCACAGAAGTTTAAAAGGAATCCAACCTTATAGCTTATATCTGCTATACTTAGGAATGAACGCATTCTAACTGAATGCCACTATGTGCATATTACAGATTCCGCAACCTCACTCGTGGCTTCATTTTAGCATTTAATTCAATTCCCAATCTCATTCGGGCCATGAAATGATCAAATAAGCACATTACATATGTGAAAACATGAATCATTTTTTACCCCGACCGGGACTCGAACCTAGGACTTATGATTACTAAGTCAAGGCGCTACCACTACGCCACAGAAGGTTAAAAGGAATCCAACCTTATAGCTTATATCTGCTATACTTAGGAATGAACGCATTCTAACTGAATGCCACTATGTTCATATTACAGATTCCCTAATCTTACTCGTGGCTTCATTTTAGCATTTAATTCAATTCCCAATCTCATTCGGGCCATGAAATTTTTAAATAAGCACATTACATATGTGAAAACATGAATCATTTTTTTCCCCGACCGGGACTCGAACCTAGGACTTATGATTACTAAGTCAAGGCGCTACCACTACACCACAAAAGGTTAAAAGGAATCCAACCTTTATAGCTTATATGTGCTATACTTAGGAATGAACGCATTCTAACTGAATGCCACTATATTCATATTACAGATTCCCCAACCTCACACGAGGCTTCATTTTAGCATTTAATCAAATTCCCAATTCCCAATTAATGTTTTCACATATGTAATGTGCTTATTTGATAATTTCATGGCCCGAATGAGATTGGGAATTGAATTAAATGCTAAAATGAAGCCACGAGTGAGGTTGGGGAATCTGTAATATGAACATAGTGGCATTCAGTTAGAATGTGCTCATTCCTAAGTATAGCAGATATAAGCTATAAAGTTGGATTCCTTTTAACCTTCTGTGGCGTAGTGATAGCGCCTTGACTTAGTAATCATAAGTCCTAGGTTCGAGTCCCGGTCGGGGTAAAAAATTATTCATGTTTTCACATATGTAATGTGCTTATTTGATAATTTAATGGCCCGAATGAGATTGGGAATTGAATTAAATGCTAACATGAAGCCACGAGTGAGGTTGGGGAATCTGTAATATGAACATAGTGGCATTCAGTTAGAATGCGTTAATTCCTAAGTATAGCAGACATAAGCTATAAGGCTGGATTCCTTTTAACCTTCTGTGGCGTAGTGGTAGCGCCTTGACTTAGTAATCATAAGTCCTAGGTTCGAGTCCCGGTCAGGGTAAAAAATGATTCATGTTTTCACATATATAATGTGCTTATTTGATAATTTCATAGCCCGAATGAGATTGGGAATTGAATTAAATGCTAAAATGAAGCCACGAGTGAGGTTGGGGAATCTGTAATATGAACATAGTGGCATTCAGTTAGAATGCATTCATTCCTAAGTATAGCAGATATAAGCTATAAGGTTGGATTCCTTTTAACCTTCTGTGGCGTAGTGGTAGCGCCTTGACTTTTTAATCATAAGTCCTAGGTTCGAGTCCCGGTCGGGGTAAAAAAATGATTCATGTTTTCACATATGTAATGTGCTTATTTGATAATTTCATGGCCCGAATGAGATTGGGAATTGAATTAAATGCTAAAATGAAGCCACGAGTGAGGTTGGGGAATCTGTAATATGAACATAGTGGCATTCAGTTAGAATGCGTTCATTCCTAAGTATAGCAGATATAAGCTATAAGGTTGGATTCCTTTTAACCTTCTGTGGCGTAGTAGTAGCGCCTTGACTTAGTAATCATAAGTCCTAGGTTCGAGTTCCGGTCAGGGTAAAAAATGATTCATGTTTTCAAATATGTAATGTGTTTATTTGATAATTTCATGGCCCGAATGAGATTGGGAATTGAATTAAATGCTAAAATGAAGCCACGAGTGAGGTTGAGGAATCTGCAATATGAACATAGTGGCATTCAGTTAGAATGCGTTCATCCCTAAGTATAGCAGATATAAGCTATAAGGTTGGATTCCTTTTAACCTTCTGTGGCGTAGTGGTAGCGCCTTGACTTAGTAATCATAAGTCCTAGGTTCGAGTCCCGGTCGGGGTAAAAAATGATTCATATATATATATATATATATATATATATATATATATATATATATATATATATATATATATATATATATATATATATATATATATATATATATATATATATATATAAACCAAGCAAGCATATTACATATGTGAAAACATGAATCATTTTTTACCCCGACCAGGACTCGAACCTAGGACTTATAATTACTAAGTCAAAGTGCTATCAAGTACACACCACAGAAGGTATAAAAGGAATCCAACCTTATAGCTTACATCTGCTATACTTTGGAATGAACGCATTCTATCTGAATGCCACAATGCATATTACAGATTCCCCAACCTCACTCGTGGCTTCATTTTAGCATTTAATTCTTTTCCCAATCTCATTCGGGTCATACAATAACCAAGCAAGCACATTACATTTGTGAAAACATGAATCATTTTTTACCCCTACTGGGACTCGAACCTAGGACTTATAATTACTAAGTCAAGGCGCTACCAACTACACACCACAGAAGGTATAAAAAGAATCCAGCCTTATAACTTATATCTGTAATACTTAAGGATGAACGCATTCTACCTGAATGCCACTATGTTCATATTACAGATTCCCCAACCTCACTTGCGGCTTCATTTTATCATTTATTTCACTTCCCAATCTTATTCGGGTCACACAATAACCAAGCAAGTACATTACATATGTGAAAACATGAATAATTTTTTACCCCTACCTGGACTCGAATCTAGTACTTATAATTACTAAGTCAAGGCGCTACCTACTATACACCACAGAAGGTATAAAAGGTATCCAACCTTATAGCTTATATCTGCTATACTTAGGGATGAACTCATTCTATATGAATGCCACAATGTTCATATTACAGATTCCCCAACCTCACTCGTGGCTTCATTTTAGCATTTATTTCAATTCCCAATCTCATTCGGGTCATACAATAACTAAGCAAGCATATTACAAATGTGAATACATGAATCATTTTTTACCCCTTCTGTGGTGTGTAGTTGGTAGTGAAACGACTTAGGAATTATAAGTCCAAGGTTCGAGTCCCGGTCGGGGTAAAAAATGATTCATGTTTTCACATATGTAATGTGCTTTCCGGGTCATTGCATGACCCGAATGAGATTGGGAATTGAATTAAATGCTAAAATGAAGCCACGAGTGAGGTTGAGGAATCTGTAATATGAACATAGGGGCATTCAGATAGAATGCGTTTATCCCTAGGGCAGATGTAAGCTATAAGGTTGGATTCCTTTTATACCTTCAGTGGTGTGTAGGTCGTAGCGCCGTGACTTGGTAATTATAAGTCATAGGTTCGAGTCCCGGTCGGGATGAAAAATAATTCACGTTTTCACATATGTAATATGCTTGCATGGTTATTGTATGACCTGAATGAGATTGGGAATTGAATTAAATGCTAAAATGAAGCCACTAGTGAGGTTGGGGAATCTGTAATATGAACATAGTGGCATTCAGATAGAATGCGTTCATCCCTAAGTATAGCAGATATAAGCTATAAGGTTGGATTCCTTTTATACCTTCTGTGGTGTGTACTTGGTAGCGCCTTGACTTAGCAATTATAAGTCCTAGGTTCGAGTCTCGGTTGGGGTAAAAAATTATTCATGTTTTCACATATGTAATGTTCTTGCTTGGTTATTGTATGACCCGAATGAGATTGGGAATTGAATTAAAAGCTAAAATGAAGCCACGAGTGAGGTTGCGGAATCTGTAATATGTACATAGTGGCATTCAGATAGAATGCATTCATCACTAAGTATAGCATATATAGGCTATAAGGTTGGATTCCTTTTATACCTGCTGTCGTGTGTAGTTGGTAGCGCCTTGATATAGTAATTATAAGTCCTAGGTTCGAGTCCCGGTCGGGGTAAAAAATTATTCATGTTTTCACATATGTAATGTGCTTGCTTGGTTATTGTATGACCTGAATGAGATTGGGAATTTAATTAAATGATAAAATAAAGCCACGAGTGAGGTTGGGGAATCTGTAATATGAACATAGTGGCATTCAGATAGAATGCGTTCATCCCTAAGTATAGCAGATATAAGCTATAAGGTTGGATTCCTTTTATACCTTCTGTGGTGTGTAGTTGGTAGCGCCTTGACTTAGTAATTATATGTCCTACGTTCAAGTCCCGGTCGGGGTAAAAAAATTATTCACACACATATATATATATATATATATATATATATATATATATATATATATATATATACATATATATATATATATATATATATATATATATATATATATATATATATATATATATATATATATATATATATATATATATATATATATATATATATATATATATATATATATATATATATATATATATATATATATATATATATATATATATATATATATATATATATATATATATATATATATATATATATATATATATATATATATATATATATATATATATATATATATATATATATATATATATATATATATATATATATATATATATATATATATATATATATATATATATATATATATATATATATATATATATATATATATATATATATATATATATATATATATATATATATATATATATATATATATATATATATATATATATATATATATATATATATATATATATATATATATATATATATATATATATATATATATATATATATATATATATATATATATATATATATATATATATATATATATATATAAGTACAAACTGTTAGCATGCAGCACTAAATAGTAAGGAAGCCCATCAGTGAAACAAAACTTATAAAACAATGCTATATTTCGGATCCTAACTGGATCCCTTCTCAAGCACAACTGAGACAAAATAACAAAGTAGGAGGAGACATAAACAAAAGGACTCATGAGACCTGAGGGATTAAAAATTTTTATGATAACAGGGCAGGTCTAATCCAAACGAATTATCCTCAACAAAGAAGCCGCCAAGATCATTAAACCATTAGCAAAGAAAAATGTTAATCCTTAAAATGATAAATGATCTGAAAGAAGATAGCCCCCAACATATTATTATAAGTAAAAGAATATTAATAAATATGCACATATAGATATACACATGTAACAATATCTGTACACACATCCCCATATACAAGAGCATGCAAAATGAAATACATATATAAATCCTAATACAATCAAAATACACAATAACGACTACAGACTGGTTGGGGGTTTATCTTGAGGGATAACTTCGTTGAGGCAGCGCTTCAGGACGGCTTTATCAATTATGTCAGGGGTCCATTGCCCCCTAGATAGATTAAAATTGTCCTTCATTTCAATGAGGGAAGATTCCACTATTTTCCGTTTGAATTGACAGGTACTTTTAAGTAGCATAGTGGCACCACTCCAATCAATCCGATGATTATGTTCATTGATGTGGGTAAAAAGAGCTGAATTTTCTTGATTATATCTTACTGCTCTCTTGTGTTCTAAGACTTTCTGGGATAGAGAGGGGCCTGTTTGTCCTATGTACACTTTATTGCAATCATTACAGCTAATTTGGTATACTCCTGCATTAACTTCTTTTTTGTTTTGGCTAACGTTAACTAATTCTTTTCTTAAAGTGGTGGGATAGTTAAAAGTGAATGGGGACTGTTTACCTAATGTATCATTTATGACGCCTAGCTTTTGGTGAAAAGGAAGGAGGATTTTGTTGAAATTATTCTCTTTGGGGGTCCTGTGAGGATTGTAAAAAACCTGTTTAGCTTTCTGCAGAGCTTTGTCTAAGAAAAAGGGAGGATAACAAAGTTGGTCAAGCTGAGAATAAACCGTTTGAATTTCATGTTCTAAATAATTAGAGCTGCAAATCCGGAGGGCTCTAAGGAAGAAATTCGAAGCTATACCTAATTTTACTTTTTCTTCATGATAACTATAAAAGTGCACATAAGACGCAGAGTGGGTGGATTTTCTATAGACTTTAAAGTTGTAACCCAAAGAATCTCTAACAATGAGGACATCAAGGAAAGGCATTTGGTTTTCATTTTCCCATTCTACTTTAAATTTAATGGAAGGAACTAAACTATTTAATTGTGCTACAAATTCATTAAAGGTACCCCAGGCATCATCCCAATAACTAAAAATGTCATCAACATAGCGCAGCCAAATCATGTTGGGAGGTTTGATTTCTCTCAGAAGCTCAGTTTCAAAATATTCCATATACAAATTGGCTAAAATTGGAGACAAAGGACTTCCCATACTACAACCGAACTTTTGCCTGTGAAAATTGCCATTGAAAGAAAAGACATTAGTACTCACGCAGAGTCTGATTAATTTGATAATTTTTGCTATGGGTAAGGGGAAATCCTTTTTAAAGGTTTCAAGTTTCTTAGCAAGGAAATTAAGTACAGAATCTATTGGGACATTTGTAAAAAGTTATTCTACATCAAGACTGAGTAATTTAACCCCATTCATTGGAACATTGGATAACCTAAATCTCTGAATGAAATCCTTTGAATGTTTTAGGTGCGCTTGGGAAAATTTACCTAGATATGGGGATAGTAAGCTGGCTAACCATTTAGCAAGTTTTGAAGTGAAAGAGTCGCGGCATGAAACAAAAGGACGCAGAGGAATATTTTCCTTATGGGTTTTGGGCAAGCCATAAAAATATGGGAGTTGAGGATTAATAAGTTTAAATTTCTCAAGGACCTCCCTATCACATTTTGACTGAGCTATGTCCCGAACATTTTTATTGAAAGTGGCAGCAACATTTACTAATGGATTTTTAGAAAGTTTCTCATAAGCATTGCAGTCATTAAGGAGTTGCATAGCTTTACCTATATAACAGTCTTTATTCAAAGGTACGAGTTTTCCCCCCTTATCAGATTTAGTTATGATGATATCATCTTTTTGTTTAAGCGACTTAATAGCCAAGAGAAACCTTCTAGGAAGTGAACCCTTACTATCGACTTTATCAAGCAAATTAAGAATAACCCCCTTTAAGCACATACTATTTCTATCAAAACTATTATTAGCACAATACTTATCAAAACCGACTATATAATCAAGAAAATTATTTTTCCCTGGTATTAATGCAAAATTTAACCCTAGTCCTAATACCGCCAATTCATTTTTTGTAAGCCTATGGTTGGTTAAATTGAGAACATTGTCACTTAGGGATATTTCATACCACAAACTACCATTAATTAATTTTTCCAATTTTAGTTGCAATGAATTGGAGTGGAGGCAACTAATGTATGAAGCTCTGTCAAAAGCAAACCGCGAAAGAAAGTGGTAAATACCTTC
>JAXCGZ010019139.1:7500-10000 GCA_037179515.1 Halocaridina rubra
TCAAACACTTGTCTGTCGAACCGCGTTCGACGAACCGTGTAAACCCCCCTTAACAGTTATCCTTAAGACAATTCAGTTTCTCTTGCCTCACATAATTGGAATTCCAATTATCAAGTATTCTTACAATAAAAATGACCTCCTTTAATTCTCCAAAGACGATTTCTTCCGAAGCTTCAAACTATGACCTTTAGTGCTAGAGAAATCTTTATCAATATATCGCTCCATATCTATATTGTCAAAATCTAGAACAAATTTATAAACCGGTACCATATCCCCCCTCTTTCTTCTAGCTTCGAGTGATATAAGCCTAACTCCTTCAGCCTTTATTATAACTTTGGATTATGTATATCAGTTTCGCAAAATACTCTGAGGCGGCAGGTCGAGGGTTCGCGCCCCGTCACGGACTGAGGTTAGTAAGGGCATACACTCAGGGTAACGATTACATCTGCCAAAACAAGTCCTCCGTAAGAAGGAAACCGTCCTAGCCCTTAATAGAAAAGGGAGTTCGTGACGTAAAACCGAATCCAGTTTCGCAGAATGTCTTTGAAATTTCTTTAACTTATTTACATTTTTTTTTCAAGTGAGGTTTCCAGAATGGCTCTCTGCATACGTGCAAGCTTTGGAATCACATTAGCCACGAAAATATTTATGAACAATTCCTCGTGTGTGTGTGCTTGTGTGCGTGCATAGGTAACATAACATATTAAAAATTTATTTAATACGCGACAGGAGTTACTTTCAAAAATCATGAAAGTAGAATAGCTTCGCTCTCAAAATAGTTTTTTGTAATTATTATTTATTTATTTATGTGTTCATTCATTTGAAGAATCTAACGATCTTATTAGGTAAATTCTTCATAAAACGTTGGTAAAGATGACACCATCATAATCTTTTCGACGGGTTACTGACAGACAGAAAGAGTGAAAATAATAATTAAAATAAAATTTAGTCATCAAAAGACAGAAACAAATTGCTTTGAAAGGCCTCACTCGAGACCAGTTTAACGGGTGTTCGAGGTAAACTTTAAAAGGAAACCAAGATATATCACTCTCATTGGTCGATTAATTTACTTTTAGATGTATAAACACCAAGCTATCATGGCCTTTAATATATATATATATATATATATATATATATATATATATATATATATATATATATATATATATATATATATATATGTGTGTGTTTGTATGTGTGTGTGTGTGTGTGTGTGTGTTTGTGTATGTGTGTGTGTATGTATGTATGTATGTATGTATGTATGTATGTATGTATGTATGTATGTATGTATGTATGTATGTATGCATGTATGTATGTATGTATGTGTGTGTGCGTGCGTGCGTGCGGGTGTGTGTTTGTGTATCTATCTATCTATCTATCTATCTATATATATATATATATATATATATATATATATATATATATATATATATATATATATATATATATATATATAAAAGGTACAAAATTCATAGAAGGTGTTTCACAAATAAATGAATAAATAAATAAATAAATAAATAAACCATAACAAGGTGCATATATATTTACAGTAGAGCAAATGCCAATGTGGTTCCACTACCGGACGGGTGTTTCACGATTTCAGAGAAGGAGAATAACAGAAGTTGATTTATGGGTCATGCGACTATTCTTCCATGTGGCCAATATTTAGTCATCCTAAAAAAAAATTGATATTCAGATCAGACAGAGTGACCCAATTGATATATCTACTAGGACAAAAAGACCTAAATTAGGAAAATCCCTACTAATAAGCATCGAAAGACCCTATGTAGGTAAATACCTTCCGCCATAACAAACTTTATTTCCATTTCAATACAATGGGTATTCGTCAGCCAGGGCAAGCCCCAACCCCCCACCGTGGTGTCCAACCACAGCAGTTCCTGCCAGTAAACAGCCTAAACTCTCGGTCTTGGACGGGAACCGATCTTTCGACCTCGTGAATGCGAAGCCAGCGCGTTACCACTGTACTAGCCAGCAGGCTAGTACATTTTTTATCCCAGAAATGAGGATAAAATAAAATGACTGGTTCAAAACTACCCAATATTGAATTGAAAACTTTCGATATGTTGAATTGAAAACTTTTGATATGTAACCCTGCATTCTGCAATCAATATTCATATCATAGTTCATTATTCCATAAAAATTGAGACAGGGAAATAGTGACTCAGAACGATATTATGACGGTCAAAGGCAACAAAAATGAAGACATGCCCAGGGAAATTAGGTGACGACGCGCTTCCCCATTCCAAATACAACGGACCTCAACTATATATGAGTATATGCATGCATATATATATATATATATATATATATATATATATATATATATATATATATATATATATTGTGTGTGTGTGTGTGTGTGTGTGTGTGTGTGTGTGTGTGTGTGTGTGTGTGTGTGTGTGTGTGTGTGTGTGTGTGTGTGTACCTACTTATTACTCTAACCTGAAAATTGTTATTCTATATCTGCTTCAAATTGTCT
>JAXCGZ010019139.1:17500-22500 GCA_037179515.1 Halocaridina rubra
CTTTGTGATACAAAAAGTCAGAAGTAGTGAGAGAGGAACAGAGTATCTTAAACAATTTAAGATTTACCCTAAGGGGGCAGGGAGCATTGAGGTGTAAAATAAGTGTATAACTAAATAAACTAAATATTAATATTTGCATAAGTATTATCACCTCGCACGCTATAGCTCTGTAGTTGTACAACTCATACAACACTGGCGGAACATAGTATAACAATTCTTGTTAAGATATACAACTATACGACACACACACAAGTATATATGATGAAAGTAATAAGAAACTTACTTGTTGACCAAATATAGCCATTTGTAATCCTTTTCGAATTTTTCGTTCCTCGAAATTTGTTAATATCCAAATAGGCAACTGCAATTACTAAGATTTCATTTAGAGTAACGTTTGAAAGTAATGGCCCTCCTCTGATACTCAGTGTTGACTGGCACTCACTCAAGCATATACCTGACACACTGAAGAAGTACCGGTATGTCACACCAACTCAAAGTCAACTGTATTCTTTATACCAAAAGTATGAAATCTGTATATACAAACTCTTCGGTTTCTCACTTGCTATTGAGTCTGACTCTCTTTTCAAGAAGTTCAGATTTTGATTTCAAGAGATAGCTCACACTGCTTACTTTGCCCTACTTCAAGGCAACATTTGGATCAAAAGGAAAGAATAGTGGCGTCTAACCCCCAGTAACCACTGCACTCACTACGGAAACCTTCTAGCGCATGGAGTCTATGGCAAAAAAGAATCTTTAAAAATTCTGCCATTTATATGGATAAAAAATACTCACGACGTACATCTCATATAAAAAAGAAGCTACTTTTTAAAACACAAGCATTCTATATACTTGATTTATATTCAATCTTCTTAAATGTCATACTTTGTAGGTCCATCTCGTGCGTGTCCATGGCTATGCAAACTGCATAATAACATTTCTTTATATAAAATATTCTCATTTCTTTACGGTCTCTCTTGCTTCCTTTGCATCATGGCTCGTCTTCGTTTCAAGATCTTCCGCTTCCTTTGGCTCATCGCCTTTCTCTATTTCCTTTCCCCCCCCCTTACGGTATTTCTTCCCCCTCTTCTTCCTTTGGCGATCAATATTGATTACCATCATCGAGGAACAAGAGGTACAGAACTCTCTCTCTCTCTCTCTCTCTCTCTCTCTCTCTCTCTCTCTCTCTCTCTCTCTCTCTCTCTCTCTCTCTATCTATCTATCATCTATCTATCTATCTATCTATCTATCTATCTATCTATCTATCTTTCTCTCAATTTGAGGGTAGATGCTTGAGACTTACCTCTCCCCTCTTCGCCTTGAAAATTTACAATAGCCTCTCCTTGCATACCGTTCACCATTCAGTTTTTGTTAACAATAGGTGGTTATGTTATCTAAAATCAGGGTTCACTACTACATATACTACTACTACTACTACTACTACTACTACAACTACTACTACTACTACTACTAATACTACTACTACTACATAATAATAATAATAATAATAATAATAATAATAATAATAATAATAATAATAACAATAATACTAACAATATAATAATAATAATAATAATCTTAAATATAAATTGACATTGAAACCTATTTCCTAATTCTACATTCAAGAACTACATCCTCAAGTCTAGATGCATACTGGTGTTACTGCTACAACTACAACAACAACAACAACAACTACTACTACTACTATTATTATTATTGTTATTATTATTATTATTATTATTATTATTATTATTATTATCATTATTATTATTATAATTATTATTAGTATTATTACGTTGATGACGGTGCAAGAAGCAAAACCCTCAAACTAATTAGTAATGAAGAAGTTTTGCATATGTCAAAACAAAGGCCGTGAGAATTCATAAAAAAAATAAAATAAAAATTTTATGCATAATATGAAAATGTACATATAATACATATATAGATAGATATATGAAAGGGATCAGTACATAAATAAATAACTAAATAAATAAATAGAAATATAATCAAAATAATTGGTAGGTTTTTCACCTAGCTCTCACCTAGAAAGTCCCGAGCTCAGCTCCCCATTGTTTACCTTCACTCTGCCGGAGCAAAAAAAAAAAAAAAAAAAAAAAAAAAAAAAGTCAATGGCAATCCTAGTGTGGCAGCCTTATTCAATGTCAACGGATCCACTGAGTATACCATCAGATGTGTGATGTCAATGTTGTTTTTCCGGTTTTACGTCACGGACTCCCTTTTCTACCAAGGGCAAGGACGATTGCCTTCTTGCGAAGGACTTGTTTTGGCAGATGTAATCGTTGCCCTGAGTACATGCCCTTGCTAACCTCAGACCGTGACGGGGCGCGAACCCTCGACCTGACGCCTCAGAGTCCCGGACGCTACCGCTTGAGCCACGGTGACTACTAGATGTGTGATGTCAATAGTAGGAAAATGTGCTCACGAGCGTCGAGAAGGAAAAAATTATTCCTCCCGCAGCTCTAATAACATAATACATACACATAAAAACTACATATACACATCCATTCATACATACATAATTACATGCATAATTGAATAAATATATGGATTAATAAATAAATAACAAATAAATAAATAAGTAAATAGATTAATAAATAAATAAATAAATAAAATAATCAGGCAACAAGATGACTGGGACTTACTCAGTAACCCAGCGATGTCAACAACATTTTAGTTGGTGATATTTAAAGGCAGGAGGAACAAAAGAATCCTTACAAAGTCACACGCCTCAGCATTACAATTGCAGATGCCACAAACACGAGACATCATCCATTGAGTATGAGAAAGGAAAACATTAAAGTCAGTTAGACTGAGAATCCCTATAAGGCGACAACGAAGCCGGCAAGTAGAGAAAGTTATTGATATTGGAGCTATACATCATCATAAAGACAACAATCACAAGGAAAACTATTTTCATCGTGTCACGTGTAATGACTCAATTGTGCTTACGGGAAAGAGTTCCAAGCTCGTTACTCCCCTTCTCCTGGTCGGTTCCATTTATGTACTCAATGACGCTTATCATATTTGTCCTTAAAACTGTGAATTGGGTTAGCATTAACTACCTCTTCACTTGGCGAGTTCCAATCATCAACTACTCTTACACTAAAAAGAAGTACTTCCTAACATCCTGCAAAGAAGTTTTCTTACGAAGCTTCAAACTATGACCTCTAGTTCTAGGGACAGCCATGTCAAAATTTCGATCCCTATCCACTCTGTCAAAACCATGAAGGAATCTAAAAACCGTCACCAGCTCCTCTAGCTTCGAGTGATGATATGTCTAAGTCCCTCAGCCTCTCTTCATAACTGAGATTGTGTATTTCTGGCACCACTTTCGTGGCATGTCTCTGAACTTTTTCAGGCTTATTTATGTGTCTTTTCGAGAGTGGATTCCAAAAGGGGGCTGCATATTTAAGCTTTGGCCTCACATAAGTAACAAATATTCTAAACATTTCCTTATCCATGAGTCTGAAGGCTACCCTTACATCCACTAAGAAAGCATATACTGCCCTAACTATACCATTTATATGCATTTCCGAAGACAAATCTGCCAGTATGATTACTCCTAGATCTCTCTCATTCTCCGTCTCTTGAAGTTCTGCCCCTGCTATTGAGTATCCAGGCTTGGGCCTTCTCGCGCTTGTACCCATTCTCATTATCTTACATTTCTATGTATTGAATTTCATAAGCCACATGTGATATTCCTTTCATAATCTCTCTTTGCCTCTCTTCATTTACTTAGGTTATAATTTCTAATTATTTTATAAATCTGTGTGGAGATTTGTAGCTCGAGGATTGATCGGTGAAGTGACTGCTTCTTCCCATCTACCTCCAGACTCTGGAACTCTCTTCTTTCCTAATTCTTATGACCAAACTTCCTTCAAAAAGCAGATCTCTCGTCATCTCAGGGCCTAATCCTCCATATCTCTAGGTCCTCTGTACTTGGACTATTTTTTCTGTCTGTCGTTTTCCTTTGTGTAATATTACCTCATCTCTGCCTTGTCCGTAACCTTTTTCTTTTCCTTCGTCTTGGTGTTTTCTCGTACCCGGGCCTTTATTGATGAGGACAGTTTTTGCCTGTCCCGGTGTCACACTCATTAAAAAATGTTTTTTTATCCTCCTAAATCTTTTCCAGATCTCTTGCACTCATTATTGAACCATTTCTCTCTGTCATGAATAACTCCAGTTTTGGTGGCAGGTATCCTTCACAAAACATTTCGTACATTGCTTGTCCAGATTTGTTGTTAAATAAAGTCCTCCAGTCAATAACCGCAAAAAGCTCATTAATTTTGATGCAATCTCCTTTCGGATAGTTTCTCCTCGTGTCCTTCTCAGTGCCTCTATTTTCAGGCAGTACATCTTCGATGATATACTCCATCAAAAACATACTTTGGTCACTTTTTCCAATTAGTGGTTCATACTTATTTTTTTTTTCAATATCCAGTATATTATCTGTGAATACTAGATCTAGCAGTGATGGTTCATCCCCACCCCTGGCCCTCGGTGGTTCCAGTACATGCTGGTGTAGGAAATTCCCTTGTACACAATCTATGAATCTTGCATCAAATGAGTCCTACCAACTGTGTGGGTCAAGATTTATCCAATTATTAATGGGTGTGTACTGTGTCGTAAGCTGTAATTTGCTATATAAAGCTCAGCATTACAAAAGACACCAGAATTATTGTTATAAAACATAAAACTACGGTAGGGATTGCTATGAAACTCAACCACATCGTATGTACCAGAATGAAAATGGGTCCGTAAGAAAAATACTTATATAGATGTACACTGACATATAACTGCAGGAAGCTGCTTTGCGTATATAAAGTTATGGTTACCACCTCTTTAACAATGATAAGTTTAGAGACGATCTCCAACGGAGTTTATATTTTACTGACCTTCAGTATATTATCAGATCTAACAGATCAACAAAGACGTCTCATTATAATCTGCATCGCTAATATTTAAGTATATTAAGTATGAGA
>JAXCGZ010019139.1:25000-27500 GCA_037179515.1 Halocaridina rubra
TATGAGTATGTTTCTACGTTCTACTTTCAGTCTGTACATATATATCCATAAAAAAGTTAAATACATATACCACAAATTATAGCTTGTTCGGAAACAGGACACTGTACTGATATAATTATGTCAATATTATTACTTATGTAATTCCGATTTAGTTTGCAAGTTACAGGCACAATGACTAGTTGCGATAAGATTTTAACATTCATATCACTGAACATCTTAAATATTTAATTTACAACTGATCATAGCAATACGAATATAAGAGATGTCCGCATACAAATTAATCAGATAGAGCAATATAATTATCTACCTTGGCTGTTTCCCCCTTTAATTGGGGGGTAACCGACATAAAAAAAAAAGAAAACAATAAAGGGATTACTTTGCTCTATGGGCACTGACGAGGGAGCTAGCAACCGTTCAGATGGCACTGCTGGAGTGCCACAGCCCATCCTCCCGGCTCTTCCACAACCTGTGTCGCTTCACAACTGTCAACTCCCCTACTACCACAGGGCTACCTCTGTAAGATGCAGCCCCGTAGTAACAGCAGATGCCCATTAGACCTGCATCACATTCGCTCGCCACTCATTCCTATCCCTAGCACGCTCACTTGCTTCCCTCACATCCATCCTCCTATAATTCAAGGCTCTCCTTACTCCATCCATCCACCCAAACCTAGGCCTCCCTCTAGCATTTCTCCCATCAGCTCTGGCATTCATCACCTTTTTCAGCAGTCTTTCATCATCCATCCTTTCCACATGGCCAAACCATCTCAGAACATTCATACCTACTCTGGCTGCAATTTTTCTCCTCACACCCGTTCTTCCTCTCACCACTTCATTCCTAACCCTATCCAACCGAGATACACCAATCATACTCCTCAGGCATTTCATCTCAAACACATATAGTTTCCGTCTCTCACTTACTTTCATACCCCATAACTCTGATCCATACATCACAGTTGGCACAACCACTTTCTCAAACAAAACTTTCTTAACATTCATTTCCAACCCTCGATTCTTCATCACTCCTTTCAACGCACCCAACACTTTACATCCTTCATTCACTCCGTGACACACATCTGCTTCCAACCCACCATTTGCAGCTATAACCGAGTCTAAATACTTAAACTGATCAACTTCCTCAAGTGTCTCTCCATTCAACATAACATTCAATCCAGCACCATCCTCATTTCTTGTACACCTCATAACCTTACTCATTCCAACATTCACTCGCAACTTCCTTCTCTCACACACCATTCCAAATTCTGACACTAACTTACACAGCTTCTCCTTTGAATCTGCCACCACCACAGTACCATCTGCAAACAGCAACTGATTCAGCTCCCACTCGTTATCATCCCCAACTACCATTCTCAAACCTCGACCACGCACTCGCTCATTCACCTCTCTTACGACTCCATCAATATATAAATTGAACAGCCATGGTGACATCACACATCCCTGTCTCAGTCCCACACTCACTGGAAACCACTCACTCACTTCATTCCCTACCCTAACACAAGCTCTACTGCCCTCATACAAACTCTTCACTGCATGCAAAAGTTTACCATTAATTCCATATAACCTCAAAACATTCCACATTGCCTCTCTATCAACTCTATCATACGCTTTCTTCAGATCCAAAAATGCAAAACACACATCCTTACCCTTTGCTAAATATTTTTCACATAACTGCCTAACTATGAAAATCTGATCTTTACAACCTCTACCTCCCCTAAAACCACTCTGCACTTCCGCGATCACATTTTCTGTCTTATCCATAATCCTCTTAACCAGTATCCTACCATACACTTTTCCTACCACACTCAACAAACTTATACCCCTAAAATTACTGCATTCATACACATCTCCCTTACCTTTGTATAGAGGCACTATACAAGCAATCACCCATTCCACTGGCACCATTGACAACATAAAGAATAACCATTCCAATGCAGTCACTCACACCCCCTTCTTTCAACATCTCCGCTCTCACACCATCCATTCCAGGTGCTTTACCTGCTTTCGCTTCAAAAAGAAGTTCTGGAGAGAAGTGAAGAGAGTAAGGAAGGGTGGATCGAGGATGGAAGAGACAGTGAAAGATGTGAATGGACAGATGTTAAGAGGAAAAGATGGGTAGAATATTTTGATTGCTTGCTGAATGTTGAGGAAGATAGAGAGGCAGCTATAGAGCAAGATATATCCATTTAACTAGACCGAGTAATGCTAAATGGGAATTTACCGCAAATCTGCGGTTAATTCACGAGAGTAAGTACCCCATTCTTTTCTTTTAACCCTACAGCTATTTGTTAGGAGAATATGACGAGTTATGATGTGACATGAGTTGATGTTAAGAGATTTAGTTACCGAGTTGCTACGTACAAGATATGACAAACAGCATTTAATAGTCGTCGAGCTCCGCTTCCAAAAATATCTGGAGAGCTGTGGCAAAAATTGCATGTCTAGGGACTTCGAGTGTACATATAATGGCTAAATGAGCCAAC
>JAXCGZ010019139.1:35000-42500 GCA_037179515.1 Halocaridina rubra
GAATGCACGTGGAATGTCAGTGGAACAGGGAAGAGTGTGTGCAAGAGATAGGAATGACTGGAGGAAGATTGTGCATATATGACGTGGCCCAAAGGGATTTCTCGTACCTGCTAACTCAGTGAACTGTGGTGGATGGTTGTGAGGGGAGTTGCCACGTGATGAAGCAGTGGGGGTAAACCAGCTGTGACTGTTGGGCCTCATTGTGGAATATCCTTGCTCGCCTACCTTGTGAGTGACCCAAGCAGGGTGGAAGGGGGAAAATGTGGCAACCCTTTATCCCCAAGGAGCTGAGAGGAGTGGTTGACTTGTTTGTGGATCGTGGTGAATGCGCATTTCTTGGCTCGGCCATCCCCCTTACAAGGGGGAATGAGGCATGTGTATATGATATGATATGACGAATACTCAAACCAAGCACCATTCTGGTGTGAGCCAAGAGCTGATGCACTGGGCTCTGCATATATATCATTCGTAATAATGCGTTTAAATAAAGCCTCTATAACACAATTTGACTTACCAAGGTTACGTCTACAAATATTCTCTTAGATATTTTTTTCCAGTTAGTTTGTCTTTATCCTCTGTGTATCTGATACTAAAATAAAACAGCTTTGTCTAATGTAGTGCAAAGACATTCTTGTAGTGTGAGGGCATAATCCTTGGTACTAATTTATATAACCACAAAATTCAACATATTTGTTAAAAAAAAGTAATTCAACTTATATATGTGCCATCCTAAAAAAAAACATAAAACTAGAATGGCCTATCTAGTGATATGTTATGGGAAATCATTAGGCATACCCTTTAAATATAATATATATATATATATATATATATAATTATATATATATATATATATATATATATATATATATTAGACAGCGGCTTGGTATTAGATGGTGAGTATGGAAGGCTATGGATATTTAATCAATTGCTATTTGAAAATGAGAGAGCACTGGTGACTGATACTGAGAATAAACTGAATCATTTGATGATCGAGTTTGTTAGGGTGTGTAAAAGTAGAAAGTTGCAGGTGAATATTGGTATAAGTAAAGTCATAAGATTCATGAGGAGTGTTAATGTTGGCAGATTGAACGTAGGAGAGAATGAGGCGTTGCTTGAGGAAGTTGAGGATTTTAATTATCTGGGGTTGCACATATCAAGGAATGGACGAATGGATGCGGAGGTAAGTCATAGAGTGAAGGAAGCGAGTATATGTCTAAGTGGGCTGAAAAGCGTGATAAGAAGTAGGTATTTGAGAATGAATGCAAAGAGAAGGATAAATGAAGGTATGATTATACTGACAGTATTGAATGGAGCAGAGACTTTGAATGCAAGAGAGGATGAAAAGAATAAGTTTAATGTAATGGAGACGACTTGTTTGGGAAGTATGATTGATGTATCTAGAATAGATAGAGAAAAAACTGAGGTCAGGCAGAGAGCGGATGTTGAAAGAAAGCTGTTAGATAAGGTATATCAGAGAGTATTGATTTGGTTTGGACACATGGAAAAGATGAGTGATGAACAAATAGGAAAGAGAATGTGGAGTGCAGAAATGGTTGAAGTTAGGCCAAGAGGAAGACCAAGAATGAGATGGATGGACGTCGTGAAATGGGCAATGGATGCAAGTGGAATGTCAGTGGAGCACGGAGAAAAGTGTGCAAGAAATAGGTATGAGTGGAGGAAAATTGTGTATAGGTGACAAGAGCAAAAATGGTTTATTGCACCTGCTAGCTCAGCGAACTGTGATGGACGGGTGTGAGGGTAGTTGTCATGTGATGAAGCAGTGGATGTACAGCTGTGGCTTTCGGCCTCAATGAAGGCTATCCTTGCATGCCAATGTTATAAAAGTGAGTTATATAAAATTAAGAAAAAGAACAATAAAAACATTACTTGTTTAAGTCAAGAATGTTGATTAAACTACAATTCTGTCTACAATGTATAAAGCTCAAACACTGTATTGTGGAAGAATCTATAAAACTAATTATTTAATAATGCCAAAATGCAGTAACAAAAATCGAGGAATTCTTTTTTTCATATTTTAATGACTGCGACACCAGGACAGGCCAAAAAAAAAAATAAAATAAATCTGCCCACATCGGGGCTGGACACGAATAAAACATAAAGAGAAACAGAGATGGTGAGCATTGTGGTTTGTCAGATGTGAAGATATAGTAAGAGATGTGTGACGAATATCCAAGAAGAAAAATTTAACATCGAACAGTCCTGGACAGTACTATTTAAGTCCAAAATACCCTTCTGCTGTAGTACCACAACGGGAGGATGGTGCCATGGGCCAACCTACTATACATGTCTGAAATATAATCCACTATATGGGCTAAGTAATTATATAATTATTTATGAAGGTAATGCAGTAAATATATATTCCTGGAAGAGGAAAAGTCCGCAAGATGTGTTTTGTTTTAAATACAAGAACTCATTGCTCAATCTTGTCCAGAAATAGTAAGACTACATATGGGTGTCATCTTCTACTCTATGCCTACTTATGCGTTTATTACAGAATTTGTAGAACTGTAACACAGTGCAAGAAACAAAGACATTAAGAGACTAAATTAAGATTCTGGGCAGATCGTTGCTGATATAATCCGAATTTACAATCACAAGACTCAGACAAAGAGGTCAAAGACTTGATAATGGTATACACTGATAGGATAATACCATAACTATGATATAAATATAAGAACAATTTTATCTGGATTATCTTGCTAGGACTGGGATACTACAGATGCATGGTAGTCTCAGATACACCACTGACATGACTAGGAAAAGAGCAATATGTAATAAGGTTACTAGAAATAAGTGCAGAAGATTTAACTAAATATGAAACAGCACATCAATATTTATGGTAGAAGCAGACAATGGTGATAATGTCACCTTTTACATGTCATCACACTAGGAAGGCCAACAATAAATATCTCATAGGTTAAGGGTTGCTCTAGGTCACCCCAGGACAATGCAATGGATGTCAACAGCCTTAAGGCATTTAGGACCATACACTCAGAAGTGAGGCATATGTACATATATAAAATTATCAATTATAAGCATATATGAAACCATGAACATCTCCACGATTGTTCCGGTTTTACGTCACGGACTCCCTTTTCTACTAGGGGCTAGGACGGTTGCCTTCTTGCGAAAGACTTGTTTTGGCAGATGTAATCGTTACCCTGAGTGCATGCCCTTGCTAACCTCAGACCGTGACAGGGTGCAAACCCTCGACCTGACGCCTCAGAGTCGCGGACGCTACCGCTTGAGCCACGGTGACTTCCACCCCACCACACAATTAAGGTTAATGATGAAGAAATTGTTTAAGTGATAATGTGGCAAAAGTATCTCCACTGTGACTGACTACCATCGAAAATCTGAGTGCCACGATCATGGCACACAGGTAACACTACCACCACCATATTTCTTTTTTTAATTCACGACAGAGATACATTTGCCAATCACAATGCATTACATCTCTTCATCGGTCAAGAATCGTAAAGTTATTACTTGCTATTTTATTCTACCTACCGTGGCGGTTTCCCATATTGGGGGGTAGCCGACATCAAAAAAGAAACAATACGGGGATTACTTTGGTCTATAGGCAATAACGAGGGAGCTAGCGACTGTTCAGATGGCACTGCTGGAGTGCCACAGCCCATCCTCCCGGCTCTTCCACAACCTGTCGCTTCATAATGCCAACTCTCCTACTGCCCCTACCACAAGGCTACCTCTGTAAGATGCAGCCCCGTGGTAACAGCAGATGCCCATCAGAGCTGCGTCACAATTGCTCGCCGCTCATTCCTATTCCTAGCACGCTCACTTGCTTCCCTCACATCCATCTACCAATCATTCAGGTATAACCTCCTATTAGAAAATACAGCAGGGTTTTCAGTATATTACAGGTCTATCTTCAAAAGGAAGGATTCTAGAAAAGGCAATCTGGAGTTACATGTAAGGTAGTTCTATCCCTCACTCCACAGCCCTTCAAAGCACCCATGCACATCACCCCTTTAAAAGTCCCTTATCATCTTTTAACTTAAGAAATTACCTCTGCTCTCAAAATAAATACTTTTCAAACTCTTTGGATAAGGGATATAAAAATTCCTATATAAAAAAGAACATAATTCCATTTCTTCTGTAACTGATATCAAACTTTCCCCCCAAAAGTATGCACACGTAATACCACTGAAACCGTAGCATATTAATAAACACAGATACAATGACTTAAAAAAAAATCCTCATGAAAATAAATTAAATGAATGTTGATAAAGTGAACCCTAACATAGCTCTAAGCCATTTAAAATCCATTTTACTAGATTATCCATTCCCATACCCATGTGAAATATGTCTACTGACATGAACACGATTCTAACTCACCACAAGAAACACGTGAGCGCTTTTAGAGCATGACTAGACCTTGAATATGGACTCAATGGGTTGGTGCGTTTGGGAGCTCAACTGGAAGTAACAAGTGCAATAGAAACCAGTTACTTTGGACCGTAGGTCTCCAGAATATGCCATAAAGACTGTTAATGGACAACCAGGCATTCAACACCAATGAAGTGAGAGGAAGAGTAGAGTCCAAACTCACATTGCCATGCCGAGGAAGAAAATGTCAAATATGACAGAAAACTAGCTTCAGCTCTCTCTCTCTCTCTCTCTCTCTCTCTCTCTCTCTCTCTATGGTTGGTAGCGTGACTATCAGTGGAGACTGTTTTTGTCACCAGATTTATAAACCCCAAACACGTGGCCACAATCATTCCAGATACCCTACTAGACACACCAATAGCTCTCTCTCTCTCTCTCTCTCTCTCTCTCTCTCTCTCTCTCTCTCTCTCTCTCTCTCTCTCTCTCTCTCTCTCTCTCTCATATATATATATATATATATATATATATATATATATATATATATATATATATATATATATATATATATATATATATATATATATACAGAGAGAGAGAGAGAGAGAGAGAGAGAGAGAGAGAGAGAGAGAGAGAGAGAGAGAGAGAGAGAGAGAGAGAGAGAGAGAGAGAGAGAGAGAGAGAGAGAGAGAGAGATCGGGAAACCTATAAACAGTTTCTACTTGATAAATTATGCCATAAGTACGTATTTCAAAATAGAAATTTTTTATAATAATCTTAGATTAGTTATAATAGAAGAAATTTACTCAGAGTCAGAGTGACTATGCTAACAGACCACAAAAAAATGCCATCTCAAGGAAAAAAAAAATAAATGCTGATTATATGTACAATTCACTTTCTCATATAATAATAATAATAATAATAATAATAATAATAATAATAATAATAATAATAATAATAGTAATAATAATAATAATAATAATAATAATAATAATAATAATAATAATAATAATAATAATAATAATAATAAATAATAATAATGATAATAATAATAATAATAATAATAATAATAATAATAATAAAATAACATGTGCATCTATGCGGCAGAGTCTAATCTACCTTCCTGGCGCATTTTAATGTTCTCAGAGCAGTTTGTGAATCCGGATTTGATCAATTTATGACATTGGGAGGGATGGACTGCCTCATTACCGGCTTATCTTTAAGTCAATACATGAGACGGACGTTTTCTTCTACCCCCCCCCCCCCGAACCCTTACAGCTCAATCCCTCCCCCCATCATCCAGACTTTTAATGACCAACTGTCACACAAGCAAGGTCTCCATTATAGAAATAAAAATAAATATAAATAATATTTTGAAATAGATTTCTACACTTATCTCCTTTGCGTCCAAAAATTAATAATAAAATAGATTTGTACATATACATAGCATCAATTATGTACCTTAAACTTATTATCCGGATAATTTCACTTTTTTTATTATAAAACAAAATTATTTTTTCTAACCAATAACAAAATATAGTTAGTCCCTGAAAACTGCAAATAATAATAATAATAATAGTAATAATAATAATAATAATAATAATAATAATAATAATAACAATAATAATAATAATAATAATAATAATAATAATAATAATAATAATAATAATAATAATAATAATAATAATAATAATAATAATAATGTTTTCTAAGAAAGCATATTAACTTTTTTGATAATTACCTAATTGTACTTACGTGAAAGATCCTCATGCTCGTAACTCCCCACTCCTGATCGGTTCATTTTTGTACTTTATCATACTTATCCTTAAAACTATAGGTTGAATAAGCATTATCTACCTCCTCGCTTGGCGAATTCCAATCATCAACTACTCTTAAACAAAATAAAGTACTTCCTTACATCCTGCAAAGAAGTTTTCTTACGAAGCTTCATACAATGACCTCTGGTTCTAGTGTCAGTCATATCAAAATATCGATCCCCATCCACTCAGTCATAACCATGAATTAATTGAAAAAATATCACCATATCCCCTTTTCATTTTTCTAGCTTCGAGTGATGTTAAGTCTAATTCCCTCATTCTCTCCTCATAACTGAGATTGCGTATTTCTGGCACCAGTTTCGTGGCGTGTCTTTGTGCTTTTTCCAGATTAATTATGTGCACTTTTTAGGTGTGGGTTCCAAAAGAGGCTGCATTTTCAAGCTTTGGCCTCACACAGGTTACATAAATATTTCTAAACATTTCCTTGTCCATGTGCTTGCAGGCTACCCTTACTGAAAGTGTATGTATGTGTGTGAGCGATTGTGTGTGTATATGTGTATGCATAGACAGACAGACAGATAGAGATAGATAGATAGACAGACAGAGAGAAAGAAAGAAAAAATGAGGATGAGAGTGTGGGGTAGAGTGAAGTGCATTTGGAGCATTTTTGCACCAAAATGGAGGACAAAATTGGGCTATTCCTGCCCAGTGAGGCATCTCAGCTACGTTAGCTTACGTGAAGAACTCCAGCTTTATAAATGGCAAGAGGTAAAACGCATGATTTTATGACTAGCACACAATATTAGGTTTAGAAGAACAAGATCTTCTTTTGTTCCTCTTCCTTTCCCATTCTTATCGTATACAAGTTAACGTTATGATAGGCCTAAAGCATTTAAGCCTAGTGTCAGTAAGCATGCATGTGGATTTTAAGGTTATCCGTGTTAGGACTGGCTAAAACAATTTTTCCTAGAAAGTTCACCACCATATTTCATTATTTACTTTATAGCGCCAGTGTAAAGGGTTTATGTTCATCATGAACAGACGGAACTTCTTTATACCTGATTATGGTACAATTCCTAAGACGATAACATCTGTATAAAAGGCATCTATTATATTTCCTAATAGCAATATCTAAGGAACTACATCATCATTATTATTATTATTATTATTATTATTATTATTATTATTATTATTATTATTATTATTATTATTATTGATAACGATGCGCTAATGATGAAACTTAAATTATCATGGATGATACCCTAAGAAATATGAACTTATTTTGTGTGATTCCGAAAATAGCGCAAAAAGTAATGTACCTTCATATTAAAACTGCTGAGCAGACCTATAGACA
>JAXCGZ010019139.1:47500-77500 GCA_037179515.1 Halocaridina rubra
ATATATATATATATCTGTTAATTTGACCAGCTGAGATGGTACAGTGGAAGACACCAAATAACCATTGGAGAGCCGCAAAAATGTTTTGGGGTGAACTACGATCCGGATACACTTTAACTTAGCCATATTTTCAAAATGGACATACGAGAAAAGGAGGTCAAAAGGTATGTCAATGAGCTAATTGCAGTATTCTCAAGCTAAATAAGCTACGGGCATTTCCAGTGCTGCAGTAGGTTTTAAAATTCTACATATGATGAACAATTTTTCCACGTTACTTTAATTCTCTTAAGCTAAACGCGTGTCATATAATGTATGCGAGCATGGTGCCCCTAGTGGTCAGTCAGTAATGGGCATTCAAACGAAAGGTCTTAAGCGTTTTGATATGACCTCTACAGAGGCCGGATGTTTACAATAAGCATAAGCTATCTCCATTTATTTGCATAAGATTTAATTATGTACCCAGCTATGGGAATCCCCTCTACTTTTAGGATATCAGACATCTACTTGAAAAAAAAATTATATATATATATATATATATATATATATATATATATATATATATATATATATATATATATATATATATATATATATATATATATATATTGTATTTTAGTCCATCTTCGGAGGAATCGAAGATGGACTAATATGCAGTCTGAAAGATCTCAACACTACGTCGTTTCATTTTCCCTTCGTAGCTTAACCTGTATTCATATATATTAGCAGCCACATTTATTATCCCTAATGAACAACGACTAGCTCTCTCTCTCTCTCTCTCTCTCTCTCTCTCTCTCTATATATATATATATATATATATATATATATATATATATATATATATATATATGCAAAATAAACTGTTATATCACAGCACAATATGAAACAAAGAAAGGCCCATAAATAAAACAAAAAGAAGCGAAGATGTACTATATATTACGACTGGACTCCAGTCCTCTTCAGTAGTATATAGTACATCTTCGCTTCTTTTTGTTTTTTATTTATGGGCCTTTTTTTTTTGCTTCATATATATATATATATATATATATATATATATATATATATATATATATATATATATATATATATATATAAACTTTTTCTTCAAAGACTTTTGAAAGGACTTACCAATAGTTTTAATGATATCAAAATCATGGAGGGAGTACTGACGTGGGGACGTGACCCCGTTGGTTGTAGCTGCAGCCGAAGGTGAAGTAGGTTCTTTAAGGCCACCCACACGACGCCTCACTCCCACTCGCCCTCCACCACCTCCGCCACCTGGCATCATAGTCGAACTCATGGTAATCTTAATCAAAGTTGCAGATTTGATGCAATCCAGTTTTTGCCGAGATGGTAAAAAAAAAAAAAAAAAAAATTACTTCGTCGTGACCAATTCGAAAACAGAGACTCTATGAACGAAATGTCTTGGTATAAATCCTAGGTATTTCATATCATAGTCGAACTTTCCAAACGTATAGTTCGGTATATTTTCTTCCTAAAATTGCAGAGGCACGAAGACCTTAAAATAACAGATGTTTCTTTTCGATGAAATTGTTATACTGTCCACAACAGTTATGGAAATTAATTGTTCTTAGGTGAAAAAGAATAATTTATATATTCTTCTTATATCACTTCCCATTCTATTCGTACACCAGTTCTTTTCGAAAATTGTTCTCTAGATAAACTGAAGTGTTTCAGTTATCGAGATGTAGTGAGTTTAGCATCACAGGTGAAATATTGTACCTTCAGTACCGAAAATCATATCGATCTTCGTTCACTGCCCCCTTCTATTCTTTGGGCCAGTAATTAACATATCTCTCAACGAGAGATATGAAAAAATAAAAAGTTATGTTCATGTTTTACACAAAAAACGCATCTTCATACTTTAACGAAATTCCATACTCCAGTTCTCTGTGATGGAAAACTGGTTCTAGGTGCTCAGTAGCTCTAAGATTTCATATCGATAATATTACACGAGGAACAATTGTTAATGATGTATGTTCAGTGTAAGATTTCTGATACTTTATTCGACTTAAAAATTGGGCTAATTAAAATACTAGAAATATATTTAAGGGTGGGCGGAAGTGGTGCCCCCCAGAGCCACACAATGATGGTAATGTCAATGATCTCCAGAACTTGTCACATAATCGAGTTGAACTTGTTACATAACTTCAATATAAAATACTGAAGATTACTGAAAGAGCGAAAACGGCTGATGAACGTATACCTGAAACACTTAAAAGTTAGGGTTAAACCTGTGAATTCATGTCAAGATCAACATTGACACACAACACCAACAGTTTTCAGCGAAAGACTACTTGTCTTCTCCGTAGCTTTCCAGCCGCTCTCACTCATCACGTTACGTACACACATACGTACCTACACACGGTACTCGCTCGTACACAAACATAAATACCGCTGTTTAAGGGTCAAAGAACACCTGCACATAACAGACTATCAAAACCCTACTTTTCTTCGTTCAAGAAGCGATGATGCTTTTCTCCCATCATCGTCACACCTTCAAGTCTTTAAAAAACATGTCAATAGCGAATGAAAGTTACACCGCTGCCAGGCAACAACTCCAACAGCTGATCACCATTGGAGGGGTGGGGGGGGGTTGGAAATGTAGGATTGTTGGAAATGTTTCTTGTAAAATAAAAACACGTGGGTGCAATTGACGAAGTGGAGACAAGTTACTTATGAAATTTGAAGGGAGTGTGTCCCCTCTCTTTTCTTAGGTTGTAAAATCGATTAAAAATACTTATATAGAGAAAAATTTTCATACATTCATCTTTCCATTTGGTTATAATGCCAGATTTATATTTTGATATAATTAAAAAAGCATACGGTTGAATAGAACTTACCGAAGCTATTTGACATTTTATGAGTGCGACACCAGGAGGGGCCAAAAATGAGGAGGAAAAATGACGCCATCCATATCGGATCTGGACAAAAAAAAAAATAATAATATATATATATATATATATATATATATATATATATATATATATATATATATATATATATATATATATATATAATATATATATATATATATATATATATATATATATAGAGAGAGAGAGAGAGAGAGAGAGAGAGAGAGAGAGAGAGAGAGAGAGAGAGAGAGATTTGGGGGTGTTGGGACTTGTCAGATGTGAAACGATGATAAGAAAAGTGCAATAAATGTCCAAGAATATTCGGTGTTGACGTAGGCATAGAAAAAGAACCGTGATTGAAGGAAGACTCAACTTCGAGATATCCTGGACAGTTCTATATAAGTCCAAAATGCCTTCAACTGTAGTATCATAACGGGCGACTGGTGCCATGGGCCAACCTACTTACATGGAATAAGTCTTCAAGAAAAAAAATATATTTTTCTTAATGCACTTTTTTGAAAGGCACAAAAAATGTCACTTAAAAGATGCCAGATTCCAGAAAAAAAATTAAATATAAGAAAAAATGTATTGTATATGCTGTATGCCTCAAAAAAGTCTTGAAATTATGTTTATAATTAATAAACATGATTCAGATTAGTAAAATATATATATATATATATATATATATATATATATATATATATATATATATATATATATATATATATATATATATATATATATATATATATACTATATATATATATATATATATATATATATATATATATATATATATATATATATATTAATAAATTTCTATCAAAATAATAAGGTTTGAGATTCAGCCAGTTTTAAATCTTGGCTCGTGTTTTCCCTTCTACGCAGCCATTTAATATTTAAAAACTACAGAGCTGCAGTTTCCCGTGCCCTGCGTTTTCTCTCGAAGGTCCTGCTCTCTCACTCTCTCTCGTATTATAACGGGGCAAGCTTATATTAGCTCTCGGGAAAAGTTGATCCCACAAATATAGACATATCACCGAGGGGAATAATAATAATAACAAAAAAAAAAAGCTATCAGGCGACGTGTAACGAGAATAAGTCTCTTTCCCATAAGCACAATTAGGTAAATATAAATGACATTAAAAAACAGCTATTATAATCAATAACATCTTGTCACAGAGCTAAGTAAAATATAATCTTGTTTGCACCATATTCTGAACAATGCCACCACACTCTGGAATGAAGGTGCGTTGTAAGATTTTGTTCTACCAAACAAATAATAAATTGTCACTAGTCAAGAGCTTGAATATTCCGAACTCTTAACCGCTGATTTCTTGAAAGCTCTCTGAGACAGCAGCAACTCTTATTTTGTTCTTATTGTCAGCGAAGCTGCTTGTTGGACCCATAAAATGTATTACTTTTGTTAGCCATAAATAAATGTAATGAGTCTCAGTTGTTAGCATTTTACACACACACACACACACACACTTGTTGCAAGAGGCAAGAAGGTTAAATGATGAAAGAAATGAAGAACAGAAGAAAAATTTTCGTTTCAGAGTTCTTCCAGACAAAGAGGAGATAAAGAAGATAATGACAGAAGATCAGGGGATGGGGCCTCATTAAGATTGTTATATGGCTGGTTCTAGAACTAGAGGTCATAGTTTGAAGCTTCGTAAGAAAACTTCTTTGCAGGATGTAAGGAAATACTTTTTCAGTGTAAGAGTAGTAAATAATTGGAATTGGCTAAGCGAGGAGGTAGTTAATGCTATCTCAATCCATAGTTTTAAGGACAAGTATGATAAGTATCACTAAGTATAAAATGGAAGCAATCAGGAGACGGGAAAATACGAGCTTTGGGCTCTTTTCCGTAAACACAATTAGGTAATCACAATTAGGTAATCACACAAATGCTGATGGATTAGTTGGTAAGGCAGTAGAATTAAAAGATAGGATTCACAACAGTAAGGCAGATATAGTAGCAATTACAGAGACTAAGTTGAGTGAAGATATAAACAGTGTCACAGTTTTTCCTAAGGGCTTCAGAATACTAAGGGTTGAAAGATCTGAGAGGACTGGTGGAGGGATAGCACTGCTCATAAGTGAAAGGATTCAAGTTGAAGAAATAAACTGGGCTATAGAAAGTGAGTTCAAGGAATTTCTTGTTGCTCGCATAAATACTGGGTCAGAGAGCATTATAATAACTGTTGTATACAACCCACCAAGGAACCAAAATAGGCTTGAAGTTTATGAGGAAAGTCACATAGGTACTATTGAAGTCATAAACTCAGTTGTTAACATGGCACGGGAAAAAAAATGTAGGATTTTGATTATGGGAGACTTTAATCATAAAGAGATAGATTGGATAAATCTTGACCCACACAGTGGTGAGGACTCATTCGGGGCAAGATTCCTAGATTGCGTACAAGGGAATTTCCTACACCAACATGTAATGGAACCAACAAGGGCCAGGGGTGGGGATGAGCCATCACTACTTGATCTAGTGTTCACAGATAATGTGTTGGATATTGAAAAAATTGAGTATGAACCACCAATTGGAAAGAGTGACCACTGTGTGTTGTTGATGGAGTATATCATTGAAGATATTCTTCCTGAGAGTAGAGGCACTGAGGACATGAGGAGGAACTATCCGAAAGGAGATTACATCAAAATGAATGAGCTTTTTGCAGTTATTGACTGGAGAACCTTATTTTACAACAAATCTGTACAAGAAATGTATGACATATTTTGTGAGAAATATGGGAAGATAGTAGATTGCTGCATACCTGTCACCAAAGTAGGTGTAATTCATGCCAGAGAGAAATGGTTCGATAATGGGTGAAAAAGAGCTAAGGAGTGGAGAGACAAATGCTGGAAAAGGTATAGGAGGAGAAAAAACATAAATGCCTGGCAAGCCTACAAAAGAGCAAGAAATGACTACCTAAGTAAAAGGAGAGAGGCAGAGAGAGACTATGAGAGGGACATCACCAGGAAGGCTAAAGAAAATCCCAAGCTTTTCCACAGCTTTATCAGAGGAAAACTGAAGGTAAAAGAACAGGTTTTAAGGCTAAAGAGAGCGGATGGAAGCATCACTGAGATGGATGAAGAGGTCTGCAAAGAATTGAACAAGGAGTTTCAGTCAGTATTTACAGTAGAAAATACCCCACCCCCTCAGATTGCAGTGATAGAAGCTCAAGGGCCGGTATTAGAGAACATCAACCTTACAGCCACAGAGGTATGCAAAGCGCTGATGGATTTAGATGTTCATAAAGCTACAAGTCCTGATGACATATCCCCTCATGTGCTTAAAAAATGCGCAAACACAATATCAGTGGCACTAAGTATCATATTTAAGGAGTCACTGGAGTCGGGGGAGATTCCAAAATGCTGGAAACAAGCAAATGTGATACCTATCTTCAAAAAGGGAAGGAGGGATACGGCTCTGAACTATAGACCAGTTTCCTTGACCAGCATAGTTTGCAAAGTTATGGAGAAACTACGAAGGAAACATATCTCTCTTCACTTGGAATCCTTCAACTTTTTGTCAGTGAGGCAACATGGCTTCAGAGAAGGTAGATCAACAGTAACAAACTTATTAGAATTTTATGATGAGGTAAGCCAAATCTTACAGGAAAAAGAGGGGTGGGCAGATTGCATATTCCTAGACTTCCAGAAAGCGTTTGACACTGTTCCACATGGGAGACTTATTAGGAAGCTGCAATCAATGGCTAGAATAGGTGGAAATGTTTTGGAATGGATAAAAACTTACTTAGAAGGAAGGGAACAGAGGGTTAGAGTAAGACACTCAGTGTCTGAATGGAGAAGAGTTAGTAGTGGAGTTCCACAGGGTTCAGTTTTAGGGCCACTTTTGTTCCTTGTATATGTAAATGACCTACCAGAGTCTGTAAATTCATTCATGAATATGTTTGCAGATGATGCAAAGATTGTGAAGAAAGTAAAAAACGAGAACAATGGTAGAGAGCTTCAGGAGGATCTAAATAATCTGCATGAGTGGTCAGAAAAGTGGCTAATGAAATTCAATACTTCAGATTGTAAGGTACTGAGAATGGGTACAAGTGCAAGAAGGCCCAAGCTTGACTACTCGGTGGCTGGAGTACAACTTCAAGTGACAGAAAATGAGAGAGATCTAGGAGTAAACATACTGGCAGATTTGTCTCCAGAAATACATATAAATGGCATAGTAAGGGCAGCATATGCATTCTTATCAAATGTAAGGGTAGCCTTCAGGCACATGGACAAGGAAATGTTCAGAAATATTTATGTAACCTATGTGAGACCAAAACTCGAATATGCAGCCCCCTTTTGGAATCCGCACTTGAAAAAGCACATAGCTAAGCTTGAAAAAGTTCAAAGACATGCCACGAAACTGGTGCCAGAAATACGCAATCTCAGTTATGATGAGAGGCTGATGGAATTAGACTTACCATCACTCGAAGCTAGAAGAGTGAGGGGGGATATGGTGACAGTCTTTAAATTCCTTCATGGTTATGATAGAGTGGATAGGGATCGATATTTTGATATGGCTGGCTCTAGAACTAGAGATCATAGTTTGAAGCTTGGTAAGAAAACTTCTTTGCAGGATGTAAGGAAATACTTTTTCAGTGTAAGAGTAGTTGATAATTGGAATTCGCTAAGCGAAGAGGTAGTTAATGCTATCTCAATCCATAGTTTTAAAGACAGGTATGATAAGTATCACTAAGTATGAAATGGAACCGATGAGGAGACGGGAAGATACGAGCTTTGGGCTCTTTCCCGTAAACACAATTAGGTAATCACACACAGGTAATGAGAATGGGTACAAGTACAAGAAGGCCCAAGCTTGCCTACTCGGTGGCTGGAGTACAACTTCAAGAGACAGAAAATGAGAAAGATCTAGGAGTAAACATACAGGCAGATTTGTCTCCAGAAATACATATAAATGGCATTGTAAGGGCAGCATATGCATTCTTATCAAATGTAAGGGTAGCCTTCAGGCACATGGACAAGGAAATGTTCAGAAATATTTATGTGACCTATGTGAGGCCAAAACTCGAATATGCAGCCCCCTTTTGGAATCCACACTTGAAAATGCACATAGCTAAGCTTGAAAAAGTTCAAAGACATGCCACGAAACTGGTGCCAGAAATACGTTATCTCAGTTATGATGAGAGGCTGAGGGAATTAGACTTACCATCACTCGAAGCTAGAAGAGTGAGGGGGGATATGGTGACAGTCTTTAAATTCCTTCATGGTTATGATAGAGTGGATAGGGATCGATATTTTGATATGGCTGGCTCTAGAACTAGAGGTCATAGTTTGAAGCTTGGTAAGAAAACTTCTTTGCAGGATGTAAGGAAATACTTTTTCAGTGTAAGAGTAGTTGATAATTGGAATTGGCTAAGCGAGGAGGTAGTTAATGCTATCTCAATCCATAGTTTTAAGGACAGGTATGATAAGAAGCACGAAGTATAAAATGGAACCGATGAGGAGATGGGAAGATGCGAGCTTTGAGCTCTTTCCTGTAAACACAATTAGGAAAAGCTGTGGAAAAGCTTGGGATTTTCTTTAGCCTCCCTGGAGGGACATCACCAGGAAGGCTAAAGAAAATCCCAAGCTTTTCCACAGCTTTATCAGAGGAAAACTGAAGGTAAAAGAACAGGTTTTAAGGCTAAAGAGAGCGGATGGAAGCATCACTGAGACGGATGAAGAGATCTGCAAAGAATTGAACAAGGAGTTTCAGTCAGTATTTACAGTAGAAAATACCCCACCCCCTCAGATTGCAGTGATAGAAGCTCAAGGGCCGGTATTAGATAACATCAACCTTACAGCCACAGAGGTATGCAAAGCACTGATGGATTTAGATGTTCATAAAGCTACAGGTCCTGATGACATATCCCCTCATGTGCTTAAAAAATGCGCAAACACAATATCAGTGGCACTAAGTATCATATTTAAGGAGTCACTGGAGTCGGGGGAGATTCCAAGATGCTGGAAACAAGCAAATGTGATACCTATCTTCAAAAAGGGAAGGAGGGATACGGCTCTGAACTATAGACCAGTTTCCTTGACCAGCATAGTTTGCAAAGTTATGGAGAAACTACTAAGGAAACATATCTCTCTTCACTTGGAATCCTTCAACTTTTTGTCAGTGAGGCAACATGGCTTCAGAGAAGGTAGATCAACAGTAACAAACTTATTAGAATTTTATGATGAGGTAAGCCAAATCTTACAGGAAAAAGAGGGGTGGGCAGATTGCATATTCCTAGACTTCCAGAAAGCGTTTGACACTGTTCCACATGGGAGACTTATTAGGAAGCTGCAATCAATGGCTAGAATAGGTGGAAATGTTTTGGAATGGATAAAAACTTACTTAGAAGGAAGGGAACAGAGGGTTAGAGTAAGACACTCAGTGTCTGAATGGAGAAGAGTTAGTAGTGGAGTTCCACAGGGTTCAGTTTTAGGGCCACTTTTGTTCCTTGTATATGTAAATGACCTACCAGAGTCTGTAAATTCATTCATGAATATGTTTGCAGATGATGCAAAGATTGTGAAGAAAGTAAAAAACGAGAACAATGGTAGAGAACTTCAGGAGGATCTAAATAATCTGAATGAGTGGTCAGAAAAGTGGCTAATGAAATTCAATACTTCAAAATGTAAGGTAATGAGAATGGGTACAAGTGCAAGAAGGCCCAAGCTTGACTACTCGGTGGCTGGAGTACAACTTGAAGAGACAGAAAATGAGAGAGATCTAGGAGTAAACATACTGGCAGATTTGTCTCCAGAAATACATATAAATGGCATAGTAAGGGCAGCATATGCATTCTTATCAAATGTAAGGGTAGCCTTCAGGCACATGGACAAGGAAATGTTCAGAAATATTTATGTAACCTATGTGAGGCCAAAACTCGAATATGCAGCCCCCTTTTGGAATCCGCACTTGAAAAAAGCACATAGCTAAGCTTGAAAAAGTTCAAAGACATGCCACGAAACTGGTGCCAGAAATACGCAATCTCAGTTATGATGAGAGGCTGAGGGAATTAGACTTGCCATCACTCGAAGCTAGAAGAGTGAGGGGGGATATGGTGACAGTCTTTAAATTCCTTCATGGTTATGATAGAGTGGATAGGGATCGATATTTTGATATGGCTGGCTCTAGAACTAGAGGTCATAGTTTGAAGCTTGGTAAGAAAACTTCTTTTGCAGGATGTAAGGAAATACTTTTTCAGTGTAAGAGTAGTTGATAATTGGAATTGGCTAAGCGAGAAGGTAGTTAATGCTATCTCAATTCATAGTTTTAAGGACAGGTATGATAAGTATCACTAAGTCTAAAATGGAAGCGATCAGGAGACGGGAAGATACGAGCTTTGGGCTCTTTCCCGTAAACACAATTAGGTAATCACTATGACTAGAGGTCATAGTTTGAAGCTTCGTAAGAAAACTTCTTCGCAGGATGTAAGGAAATACTTTTTCAGTGTAAGAGTAGTTGATAATTGGAATTGGCTAAGCGAGGAGGTAGTTAATGCTATCTCAATCCATAGTTTTAAGGACAGGTATGATAAGTATCACTAAGTATAAAATGGAACCGATGAGGGCTTCGTAAGAAAACTTCTTCGCAGGATTTAAGGAAATACTTTTTCAGTGTAAGAGTAGTTGATAATTGGAATTGGCTAAGCGAGGAGGTAGTTAATGCTATCTCAATCCATAGTTTTAAGGACAGGTATGATAAGTATCACTAAGTATAAAATGGAACCGATGAGGAGACGGGAAGATACGAGCTTTGGGCTCTTTCCCGTAAACACAATTAGGTAATCACAATTAGGTAATCACACACACACACAGTGAGGCCAAAACTCGAATATGCAGCCCCCTTTTGGAATCCGCACGTGAAAAAACACATAGCTAAGCTTGAAAAAGTTCAAAGACATGCCACGAAACTGGTGCCAGAAATACGCAATCTCAGTTATGATGAGAGACTGAGGGAATTAGACTTGCCATCACTCGAAGCTAGAAGAGTGAGGGGGGATATGGTGACAGTCTTTAAATTCCTACATGGTTATGATAGAGTGGATAGGGATCGATATTTTGATATGGCTGGCTCTAGAACTAGAGGTCATAGTTTGAAGCTTGGTAAGAAAACTTCTTTTGCAGGATGTAAGGAAATACTTTTTCAGTGTAAGAGTAGTTGATAATTGGAATTGGCTAAGCGAGGAGGTAGTTAATGCTATCTCAATCCATAGTTTTAAGGACAGGTATGATAAGTATCACTAAGTCTAAAATGGAAGCGATCAGGAGACGGGAAGATACGAGCTTTGGGCTCTTTCACGTAAACACAATTAGGTAATCACTATGACTAGAGGTCATAGTTTGAAGCTTCGTAAGAAAACTTCTTCGCAGGATGTAAGGAAATACTTTTTCAGTGTAAGAGTAGTTGATAATTGGAATTGGCTAAGCGAGGAGGTAGTTAATGCTATCTAAATCCATAGTTTTAAGGACAGGTATGATAAGTATCACTAAGTATAAAATGGAACCGATGAGGAGACGGGAAGATACGAGCTTTGGGCTCTTTCCCGTAAACACAATTAGGTAATCACTATGACTAGAGGTCATAGTTTGAAGCTTCGTAAGAAAACTTCTTCGCAGGATTTAAGGAAATACTTTTTCAGTGTAAGAGTAGTTGATAATTGGAATTGGCTAAGCGAGGAGGTAGTTAATGCTATCTCAATCCATAGTTTTAAGGACAGGTATGATAAGTATCACTAAGTATAAAATGGAACCGATGAGGAGACGGGAAGATACGAGCTTTGGGCTCTTTCCCGTAAACACAATTAGGTAATCACAATTAGGTAATCACACACACACACAGTGAGGCCAAAACTCGAATATGCAGCCCCCTTTTGGAATCCGCACTTGAAAAGCACATAGCTAAGCTTGAAAAAGTTCAAAGACATGCCACGAAACTGGTGCCAGAAATACGCAATCTCAGTTATGATGAGAGGCTGAGGGAATTAGACTTGCCATCACTCGAAGCTAGAAGAGTGAGGGGGGATATGGTGACAGTCTTTAAATTCCTACATGGTTATGATAGAGTGGATAGGGATCGATATTTTGATATGGCTGGCTCTAGAACTAGAGGTCATAGTTTGAAGCTTGGTAAGAAAACTTCTTTGCAGGATGTAAGGAAATACTTTTTCAGTGTAAAAGTAGTTGATAATTGGAATTCGCTAAGCGAGGAGGTAGTTAATGCTATCTCAATCCATAGTTTTAAGGACAGGTATGATAAGAAGCACGAAGTATAAAATGGAACCGATGAGGAGATGGGAAGATACGAGCTTTGAGCTCTTTCCCGTAAACACAGTTAGGAAAAGCTGTGGAAAAGCTTGGGATTTTCTTTAGCCTCCCTGGAGGGACATCACCAGGAAGGCTAAAGAAAATCCCAAGCTTTTCCACAGCTTTATCAGAGGAAAGCTGAAGGTAAAAGAACAGGTTTTAAGGCTAAAGAGAGCGGATGGAAGCATCACCGAGACGGATGAAGAGATCTGCAAAGAATTGAACAAGGAGTTTCAGTCAGTATTTACAGTAGAAAATACCCCACCCCCTCAGATTGCAGTGATAGAAGCTCAAGGGCCGGTATTAGATAACATCAACCTTACAGCCACAGAGGTATGCAAAGCGCTGATGGATTTAGATGTTCATAAAGCTACAAGTCCTGATGACATATCCCCTCATGTGCTTAAAATATGTGCAAACACAATATCAGTGGCACTAAGTATCATATTTAAGGAGTCACTGGAGTCGGGGGAGATTCCAAGATGCTGGAAACAAGCAAATGTGATACCTATCTTCAAAAAGGGAAGGAGGGATACGGCTCCGAACTATAGACCAGTTTCCTTGACCAGCATAGTTTGCAAAGTTATGGAGAAACTACTAAGGAAACATATCTCTCTTCACTTGGAATCCTTCAACTTTTTGTCAGTGAGGCAACATGGCTTCAGAGAAGGTAGATCAACAGTAACAAACTTATTAGAATTTTATGATGAGGTAAGCCAAATCTTACAGGAAAAAGAGGGGTGGGCAGATTGCATATTCCTAGACTTCCAGAAAGCGTTTGACACTGTTCCACATGGGAGACTTATTAGGAAGCTGCAATCAATGGCTAGAATAGGTGGAAATGTTTTGGAATGGATAAAAACTTACTTACAAGGAAGGGAACAGAGGGTTAGAGTAAGACACAGTGTCTGAATGGAGAAGAGTTAGTAGTGGAGTTCCACAGGGTTCAGTTTTAGGGCCACTTTTGTTCCTTGTATATGTAAATGACCTACCAGAGTCTGTAAATCATTCATGAATATGTTTGCAGATGATGCAAAGATTGTGAAGAAAGTAAAAAACGAGAACAATGGTAGAGAACTTCAGGAGGATCTAAATAATCTGCATGAGTGGTCAGAAAAGTGGCTAATGAAATTCAATACTTCAAAATGTAAGGTAATGAGAATGGGTACAAGTGCAAGAAGGCCCAAGCTTGACTACTCGGTGGCTGGAGTACAACTTCAAGAGACAGAAAATGAGAGAGATCTAGGAGTAAACATACTGGCACATTTGTCTCCAGAAATACATATAAATGGCATAGTAAGGGCAGCATATGCATTCTTATCAAATGTAAGGGTAGCCTTCAGGCACATGGACAAGGAAATGTTCAGAAATATTTATGTAACCTATGTGAGGCCAAAACTCAAATATGCAGCCCCCTTTTGGAATCCGCACGTGAAAAAACACATAGCTAAGCTTGAAAAAGTTCAAAGACATGCCACGAAACTGGTGCCAGAAATACGCAATCTCAGTTATGATGAGAGGCTGAGGGAATTAGACTTACCATCACTCGAAGCTAGAAGAGTGAGGGGGGATATGGTGACAGTCTTTAAATTCCTTCATGGTTATGATAGAGTGGATAGGGATCGATATTTTGATATGGCTGGCTCTAGAACTAGAGGTCATAGTTTGAAGCTTGGTAAGAAAACTTCTTTGCAGGATGTAAGGAAATACTTTTTCAGTGTAAGAGTAGTTGATAATTGGAATTGGCTAAGCGAGGAGGTAGTTAATGCTATCTCAATCCATAGTTTTAAGGACAGGTATGATAAGTATCACTAAGTCTAAAATGGAAGCGATCAGGAGACGGGAAGATACGAGCTTTGGGCTCTTTCCCGTAAAAACAATTAGGTAATTACATATATATATATATTATATATATATATATATATATATATATATATATATATATATATATATATATATATATATATATATATATATATATATATATATATATATATATATATATATATATATATATATATATATATATATATATATATATATATATATATATATATATATATATATATATATATATATATAATATATATATATATATCTATATATATATATATATATATATATATATATATATATATATATATATATATATATATATATATATATATATATATATATATATATATACATACTATATATATATATATATATATATATATATATATATATATATATATATATATATATATATATATATATACACACACACGAGGGAGTTGCCAATGATCACTATATTTTGATATGATTATAACCACTTAGAAGATATAGCCCTAATACCTAATGCGTGTTTCACCAACACCATAACATCTAAATCATTTAGCGGATATTCTACAATTGTCATAAATTATGCATATTTCATGTGCGGCGATGGTAAGAATTGCATATTGTACCATCCTTTGCAACATTTTTAATAATAAAAAAAAAACTTGAGAAGCTTGGAGAAGAAAACAAAAGGCGAGGATAAAATTTCCAAACAAGAGAATACTTACTAAAAGCTGGGTAATAGATAATATGAACAAAATGTTAGTGCATTGCTAAACAATCATATACTGCCTTCACACTACCATTTATATTCATTTTAAGAGACACGTTTTGAATTCTTAAGTCTCATTAGCCACTTGTCTAATCACTCATGCAGACTATTTAGGTCGTCCTGGAATTCTCTATTTCCATCTTTTACTCTTCGCACACTCTGCAAATATTTTATTATATACATTTGCAGATGATAATATTGCGAAGAGTAAAAGATGGAAATAGAGAATTCCAGGACGACCTAAATAGTCTGCATGAGTGATTAGAGAAGTGGCTAAGGAGACTTAAGAATTCAAAACGTAATGAGAATGGGCAGATGCATAAAGATTGAGCTTACAAAGGCAGGACAGGAACTTCAAGAATCTGAGAACGAAAAGATCTAGGGGTAATATATAATGACAGATTTGTCTCTTAAAATGAATATAAATGGTAGTATGAAGGCAGTATATAATTTTTTTTCTTTATAGCAAATATAAGAGTAGCACTTGGGCACTTTCCTCCCTAACCTCCTCCTCCTATCTGAAACCCAGCTGTCTATACTTGCTTCCACTGACTCATATCAAATCTCTCACTATAATCTGTATACTCGTTTCCGTTCCAAAGGTGGGGACTATGCATACTGCAACATTAACACTCCTACTGCGAGGCTCATGGACCTTGAATCTCCTGACATGTGATGTTCTCTGGCTATCTCTCCACTACCACTATCTTCCTTTGCTTCTGCTACTGTTCTCCAAACTCCACCGAGTTTGTGTCTTTCGTTGAATATCTGTCCTCGTGCCATGAGTCCTCGCTATCTTCTCAACCACATGCCGAAGTTCTATACATTGGAGACTTCAATGTACACCACAGTGAGTGGCTTCATTCTTGTCACACAGATGTGGGAGGAAGCGAGGCCCTTGCTTTCTCTATTACTCACGATCTGGAGCAAATTATCAAACATCCTACTCACGTTCCTGATCGTCACGACGCATGCTCTAATTCAACCTGTTCCTAAGAGGGGTGACCGCTCTATTCCTTCTAACTACCGATCTATTGCCCTAACCTCCTCTATTGCTAAATGTTTCGAAACTGCTCAATTCTCACTTCTTGAAACGCCTTGAATCTAACTCACTTATATCCGATCACTAGTTCGGCTTCCGCAAGGCAAGATCCACTGGTGATCTGTCCTATCTTGCTCATGTATGGTCATCTTCTCTGAGGAACTATGGGGAATCCTTTGTCGTCGCCCTTGATATCTCTAAGGCTTTCGACAGAGTCTGGCGCAAGGCTCTGTTGGCCAAACTTCCTGCCTATGGCTTTACCCTTTCTTTCTGTTCTCTGATTTCCAGTTTTCTTACTGACCATTTTATATCTGTATTTGTTGATGGCGCGGCATATAGCCCTTTCCCTGTTACCAGTGGTGTTCCACAGGGCTCTATTCTTTCACCAACTCTGTTCCTTCTCTTTATCAATGATCTTCTACAATCCCCATCTTCCTCTCTTCTTCATGCCTTTGCTGATGATTCTACCCTTCACTTTTCCTCTGCCTTTTCTTCACAACCTTCATCTGCTACTCGTAATCAATCTCGTATCACTCTTTCTTCTACTCTTAACTCCGATTTGCAGAGAGTATCTGAGTGGAGCACTCAAAAATTCAATGCCTCCAAAACACAGTTTCAAGCTATCTCTTTATCTTCTTCTCCTCCTGATAACTCTATTGTCTTTGAAACTAATGAAATTTACCCTCTTAACTCTATCAACATATTAGGAATTCATATAGCCTCTAACTTGTCTTGGAGGAATCACATAATCCATATTTCTAAATCTTCATCCAAAAAATTGGGGTTTTTGTTTCGTTTTCGTCATTACTTTTCCTCTTTGCAGTTACTTAAAATTTACAAAGGTCTTATCCGCCCCTGCTTAGGATACTGCTCACACATCTGGGGTGCTTCTTCATATACTTATCTTCTTGATAGGGTTGAATCTAAGGCAGTCAGACTCATTAATGATCCTTCTCTTACTTCTAACCTGGATTCTCTCTCTCTTCGCCATAAGGTATCTCCTCTTTTGCTTTTCAGTCGCTACTACTTCCATCGCTTCTCTGAGGAGTTGGCGAGTTGCATCCCTCCCCCACTGCAGAGGCCACGTAACACTCGCCAAGCGGCCTCATCTCACAGGTACTGTGTGGAGATTTGTAGCTCGCGGATTGGTCGGTGCAGCGACTGCTTCTTCCCATCTACCTCCAGACTCTGGAACTCTCTTCCTCCTTCTATCTTTCCTAATTCTTATGACCTTTCATCCTTCAAAAAGCAGATCTATCGTCATCTCAGAGCCTAGTCCTCCATATCTCTGGGTCCTCTGTACTTTGACTGTTTTTTTCTGTCTGTGGTGACATTGTGTGACATTGCCTCATCTCTGCCTTGTCCGTAACCTTTTTCTTTTCCTTCGTCTTGGTATTTTCTCGTGCCCGGGCCTTTATTGATGAGGGCAGTTTCTGCTTGTCCCGGTGTCACACTCATAAAAAAAAAAAAAAATATGGACAAGGATAAGTTCAAAAATATTTAAATGACTTTAGTGATTCATAAGCTTGAATATGCAGCACCTTTCTGGAATCCATAATCGTAATAGCACATACAGTACAGTACTACAAATAAACTGGAGAAAGCTCAAATCATGCTATGAAGCTGGTGACAGTAATCTTGCATTTCTTTCTTGTCTGTACCTGGAGATATAACAAAAATGAAAATCGGTGGCCATTTGGAAGCCATATAGAATTCATGCTTTTCCACTTGGTGGATTTTCAGGGACTTTTAATATTCCATTTTAAACATTTCTCTAAACAATTTCAGATTATTTTCTGGAATGCTTGGTTAGGGTAATAGCTGCTTGCTTCTTGATACAACAATTCTGGAAATCACATAAAATTAAAAGTTCTTAGATTACACAGAATATTTTAGGAAACAAATAACAAAGTTAGATATCTTTTTCTCCATGTATTCTCCATCATTACTTTGCTCAATAAATTGCTTGTGCCTTCTAAGCAGGAAATGACAAAATATCTTTAACATATAATTTAAACAAATTACAGTAACAGCAAAATAATAGCAGAGTATAAAAAAAGCCTCTGCTTTAGATGTCCTCATTCCAAATGCTAGTGCTCACTTACATATATGAATGTCCGTTCATTTACATCAACGAACTGTATATATTCCCAAATCAAAGCTTGAAGACTGTGATAGGTAACTTTTACAGTACATCTGCAATATATCACGAAAAATTTTTGTAACCGAGTTACCACACTATTTTCTGCTGCTGCAAGTACTATGCAGACCCAATATGATGCATATACTTATTACTATCACCAACATGGAAAAAGAATATGGCTACACCATGGCTCACTGACTGAAACTACTGTACTGAGTACTTACCTTTCAAAATAATATCACAGAAGGTTTATTCATTGTACAAAATTCATCACATTTTACTCTAGTGGATTTCATTACTACCTGCATTATCATTAGCATTACGGTATTAGTACTGTCTTATTTATTATTCCTAGTTTTAATATGAAGAATCCATTTTATCAATCCAACATAGCTCAGAATTCTTTCATCACTGCAACAAACACACTAAGAAAATGTTTTACAAACAATTAAAAGAGAAAGTGGACGTATCTCATGAACAAATTTAAAGGCTATCAATGAAAAATATCATACAAAAGCTAATATGGAAATATAAAAGAAACAGCTTTTAGGTAAATATAATAAAAGTACACAACTCCCAAGAAGCTTGGGCTTACTCAAAATGAAATGCACTTCGAACATTTTCTTTATTTCTTGGGTACAACTTTCATTCTTAATGCATTTAACTTTCTCACTTAATGCATTTCAACTTACATTCCTAATGCACTTACTTATACCTATTGGCAAAATTCTTAAATCATGTGCAAGACCAGGACCTGCAATAGCATTGTAATGTTATGCTGAAATATGCAGAAAATATTTTTCGTATAAGACTAAAAATAATATGCTTTAATAAGAATTAAAAACACTGGACTGATATGTCGTTATCAGACGTTTTCTGTAATTGCACGAAATACATCACGAGCTGTATGTAAAATAATTGTGTATGCCACATAAAGGAAAACGAAACTATATATATCGCCATTAATTATTTCACAGATCTAAAATAATAATTTTCACACTATTAAAACATCAATATAAATTTTGCGCTAATTTTATAACAATCATTAAGTAAATTCAGACGTATATTGCCTTTTTTTCTTAATAAATGAGTTACAAAGTCGAGAATATAATTCTTGTACAACTCACTTTTTTTTATTTATACATTATGATACATCTTAAAATTTTAATTGTAACACACTAAAATGACATCTAATGCTAAATTTGTAATGATAGGAACAATAACTTTAATAAAGATAATTATGATTGTGAAAGGCCGTTATATAAAACACCAGGTCAATAAAATGTATATATCAAACCATATATACAAATATTCAAAATCTGATATTGTTTAAGAAAGCTAGGTTTAATAAAAAAAACTTCATATTTATAATATATTGTGTCACTATCAGTCATGTGCAAACACGAATCACGCAGTATAATTCTACTTCAGAGCGCTGTGCATGCAAGTTCTCTATTCATGCAATTTGAAGTCATCTGATTTGCTCGAGCATGTATCACACAACTCATCACTGAATAGCATAATTTTTTCTTGCCGGACACAACTTACATTTTATTATATGATTAACAACACTGTATAATGTTTCAACACCAGTAGGAGAATGTTCACCAGTTAATGATCACTTATTTCATTTATAAAAAGCTTTATACTTTCAAGTTGCAACTTTTTCCGGAATTAATATGAGTTCACATACTATGGTCAATAATGATGAAAGTACATATCAAAATTCGGTAGTCTATTAATTCTGAAATGTTTCCATATTTGAAAGAGCTCATGGTTTTACTGACAAAGCATAGTTTTGTTTCTAACAAGTACTTCTGAGCAAGATTGTATATTTATTGCATTTAATCATTCACCAAAGACTTATTTACTTTCTTAAATAGTAGTCATTCTGGTTTACAAGCAATAATGAAGCAGAACATGAAAATTATGTAAAAGACCATCTAATCTTCACCTAGTTTCTCAATTTCATCCATATTGTTGTAGTCCAATTTCGGAATCTTGATGCCTGAATAAAAAGAAAATATATACCTTTAAAATCTAGGCTGGTGAAAGGGATACAATATTAATAAGAGTTGATGCAAAGTGATACACCCAACCTACCTCAAAATTCATGGAAAAGTTCATATGTAAGGATCGAGGTAAATGTAGTAGTAAAGTGTCTTTAGCCTAAATGCTGTACAGAACTGCATATTTATTTACTGTACAGTACGTTTTTTACCTAAACACAACTTACGGAAAAATATCTGGAACTTAACTCGTTCATAAGTTGGGGAGTGTCTGTATTTAAGATGTAGTTTTACATGTTTACAAAAATATACTATAATTTCCATTATAAGCTAAATAATGGAATATGCAAGCCCTCCTTGCAAGTCAAACCTCACTAACACAGCACAACACCCTACAGACTATACAAAACAAAGCAATTAAAACTATCATACGATGCACAGCTACTACACCTACGGACCACTTACACCAAGACTCTTAAGTCCTCAAATTCAAAGACCAGCATGAAATGAAAGGCACATAAATACTCCCTACAGCTTCCACATACCACCCACTACACTACATGGTAGAACACACACCAATTAACTTGAAAACAACACCTAACACTTCTAATCTTGATTCTTTTTCTCTTTTCAGAGGTATCATCTCTCTCTTTTATATGGTACTACTTTCATTGCTACTCTGATGAGTTGGTGAGTAACGTTCCTCCCCAGCTGGAGAGGCCATGTAACAAGCAAAAACCAGCCTTGCCAGAAAGATACTGTGGAGATTTGTAGCTCGCGCACTGATCAGTGCTTCCTTTCTTCTACTTCTAGACTCTGGAACTCTCTCCCTTCTACTGTCTCCCCTAATTCCCATGACTTATCTTCCTACAAAAACTTATATATTGTCATCTCAGGGCCTTATCCTGCCTTGCTTCTAGGTCTTCAGCTCTTTGACTATTCTTTCATCCTGATCTTTCCTTAATGTTTATCATTCTCTCATTCTGCCTTGTCTATAACGTGCTACTTTTTTCCTTCGCTATTTTCTTCGATGCCCAGGCCCGATAAAGGCAATTTTCTTTGCACTTCACAGTGTCACCATAAAAAAAACACACACAAATACTGTCAGCTTTTCCCTCTTTCCTACCACAAAACCAGCACCTGCGAATATATTAACACATAGTTAAATTGCCATTCCATCCTGTCATTTAACGAGAACATATAGCTGTATGCACAGTTTCCTAGTATTCATTCTTCAGAATCCTCCTTTCCCCATGAATACAAAAGTCCCTCTGTCAAGACTGCGATGGGGCCCTGCCCAGCCCTTCCGAGCTGTGAGAAGAGGCTGAACGATTCTGTCAATGATGCCCGTCCAGGATGTAACACAAACTCATTCAAGCATACGTATTATGGAAGACAGAACTGCACACAACTCATGCCAACGACACAACATACACTCCCTGACACCAGCAATGGAAAAGCCATCAACCATTTCCAAACTGAATAAACACTTTGATAATAAATATATATATATATAAATATATATATATATATATATATATATATATATATAAATATATATATATATATATATATATATATATATATATATATATATATATATATATATATATATATATATATATATATATATATATATATATATATATATATATTATATATATATATATATATAGATTTTCAACAATTATTATGCACGTAGTTTTTGTCGACCCTGTATCATACAGAGCTCCTCTTTCACATCTTGCTGAGATAATCTATTTCCACCTAATAATATCAATTTGATTTTACGTCAACCCAAAAATGTTTTGGCATTCAGTCGTATTTAAATTAAAATTTTGGAATTTAGTTCATCTCTATATCACCCTCCTCAATAGATTTCCTTAATCTCATCATGTAATTCAATTCTACCTAACCTATTACCTTCACAAAAAGTCTTTCACTTCTCCTCCCATACATATTTCATAATTCCTCTAATAACTTACACAGCTTCACTACAATGTCAACCACCTTAGTATTATAAAATAATTAGAGCAACGTTCTCACTTCTTTTCCCCTCATACCCTTATATACTTTCTATAAGCTACACTATACAAATAGTAATTCAGCTGAAAACTTCAACAAGTTATCCTGCCCCAAAGTTTGCAAGACTTTCTGCAAAGGCCTCTTATAACACCGCAATCACTACCTCCAATTATGTTCTAAGCTTTCCTACTAACTCCTCGCCCAGTATTTTTTTTTAGTAAACTTGGCCCCCCCAACACCCTATATAGAAAAATAATCTTGCTATTTCCCTTGCCTTGTAGAAAAGTACTAAGCACACATACTGCAAAGTGAAAGGTGCCTATTTCATGAACATATACAGCACATACAGATTTTACTATCAATTCTCTGTAACCCCTCCAGCCTTCCTCATCCTTTCATCATACATATTCCATATAATATGCCAATATCTTCATTATACACACATTCTATCTTTCTTTAAAGCAAAGTAAACAAAATTCCGCTGACTGAGACGAAACGCATTTGAAATATGACTTAACAGTGAGACAAAAGGAAACCAATTAATACAATTTATATGATGCTATAAAGCTTCAGCACTAAACAACATACCAAAGTGGCTTTCTATTTCTCTGATAAGCTTCAAGTCCTCTTGTCCATCAACAATATTTATAGCATTGCCTGTCTTTCCAAAGCGACCTGTTCGTCCAATGCGGTGAAGGTATGTGTCACAATCTGCTCTATTTGTTCCGTGCAAGACTGGCAGGTCATAATTAACTACTAAACTGACCTGAAATATTAATGATACAATATAATTAATACAAAAATATGATATAAAAACTACATATGCACAAAACTCTACTGAGAATGTCTAAAGTTACTGCACTACTTTATTTCCAACACTTCACTAAGCACGCATTCTCTACTCCACAAAGAGAATGAGGAGCATAAAAATAATATGGTAAAAGAGGCAGTCGTAATATATTTACAAGATGAACAGTTAAATATAAAAGTATCTATTTGGCATAATTATATAAATAATTAAGATATGACAAATGGCATTACATACTGGAGACAATACTATGCAGTACAGAAATGTTTTCTTTGCGAATGAAAACAATTATTTTATTCTCTCTATAGTATTTTACTCTTTCAAGCCTTGTTTCATAATCCTCTACGCTCTTCTTCATGTCACTCAATAAAGCACATATCCACATTAAGGTCTCAAACTCTCTATCTGACACTATCACAAAATGAACAAACTAACATTTGCTTTGGAAATGCAAAGTGCTCTTAAGAAATTAAATTTTCTTGGGAGGAAGCATTTATTCTCGAAAAGGAAATAAAAACTCAGTATATGGTGTCTGACTAATGTGTCCATTATACTAACTGTTATTACACCATGATTTAGGCCTCATTATCAAACTATCATCTCATGGATAAATGTAATATTGAAACATGTTAGGCTGTCCAGTTTCCTTACCAGTACTCATACTCTAAAAATAGGACAATGAGGTAGATAACCATAATAATACTCTAGTACGTGAACACAGCTCTCACACATATAATTATCTTAAATTAGAAATTTATTGCAAAACTCTCCTTATAAAACACTATCATCATTTATATGCCACATGACAGACGTCCAACAATCTACAACCAGTTATATCGTTATTCCTAAGCAAGTTGCAAATATATTGTACATATAAAGTGTACTGAACTCAATCAACACTGCAGAACAGCAATCTGTTGGGGAGAATTAGGATAGACAGTGGAAAGGGTGGACATGGGAAAGGAAGAGGGAATATGGCAACATACAAGAAGGGATCAAAAGAAGGGTGTCAATAAATGAATGCATGAAGAGGGGAAGGGATAAAAGCTGAGGTGAGTGAAGTGCCTGGTTAAGTGGAGAGTGATGTGGAAGATTTTGGAGTCTCTCTAGATACCTTGGAATAAATGTAGTATCTTAATAAGTTTTTCCCAAACTTAAATATTGTATATCTTAATACAATAATTCCTGCTGTAGACAATGCTCAATTGAGTATTGACAGGTGTTTCTATGATGCACGGAACAGGAGAAAAGTTCATAGCTGTAAGAGGAGGGCCAGTGATATGAACCACGAATTGTAACAGGAACTGGTATTCTTTCAACTTGACCAATGCAGTGAGTAAGACCAAAACCAATTTATGAATTAACATATACCGGGTACATGTATGTATCTGCTCCTAATACCTAACAAATAATCTGAGGATGGCTTATAGACCACAAGTGACAGGATGTTAAGACATTAGTAACATGTGCATCTACCTTATCTTAAACATATCCTCATAAACATCTATGTCACCAAGCTATCTCAAAGACACTATGATACCAGATGGATAAAATAACACGATACAGTATTTAGGGTAATGTCCAAGCAATTAAACCATAGAGTCACTCAAACCTATAAAAATGACGAAGACATATTTTAATATGGCTGCAATTTTCAGATTAAAAGGCATGAAAACAAAATTTTTATAGCATCACATTCAAGATAAAATACTACTGGTGCTGTCCTACACATTCCATATGTAGTACACAGAATATTAATATTAATATTAATTTACAAGCTCTTTCCACCATAGCTAAGTAAACAAAAGGGATTTAATATGGTGAAGCAGATGTCAGGCATTTACGATTAAAATTTTAGAAATGGATGCCAATCATGGAGTAAAATAACTACATAATATGAGGACATGCAGGAAGAAAGAATTAAAAAAAAAAAAAATGGTTAAATTACGATGAACTGAAGCATACCATACATATACAGTACAAAGGGTAATAATGGAAGGATCAATAATTGAGTTATGAATAGATCATATACTGTATAAAAGAACAGTTTTTAATGCTTTAACCATGTTTTTAGCTTCATGTACAACAAGGAAACAAAAAAATTTATAATAATACAGCTGAGATTTTTACATCTTTTATTTATGGATTTACTTCAATAACAAAGAAAAACAGATAATCAACATCTAGAGTATGAGAGAGAGCTTTACTTACTGTTTCCACGTCAATTCCACGAGCCAGAACGTTGGTGCAAATGAGGGCTCTTTCTTCTCCACGTCTATAACAATTCAAAACTCGTAACCTTTCGTCAGGAGTGAGATCACCTTTAAGAAGAAAAAAGGCTTTATAAAAAGGAACTAAAATATGTAATATAAATACCGTACAAGCAAATTTAAGAGAAACAAGGTTTACAGTATGGAACGTAACATCAATGACATCAAAAGAAAGAATATAAGGAAAAAGATATGTAATGTATTATCCTGCAATATCAGGACATTTTTTTCATGAAGTTTTATGATCTGGAAGGTAAACAGCATAATGAATTGTATGCGATATGCGGATATACAAAGTTAGAGTGAAGGGAAGCACCAGGAAAATATTAACCTGACCCAAACAAATCTAATATTTGATGACATAGCTTATATGCAAGTTTAGTTATCTAAGACAAGTAGTTAATATTGATCTACTTGCTTTAGATTTATTCAATCTTTACCACTCTTATCATATCAATAGTTCTGACAGTATTATAGAATACAGGTGTATTTTCTTTTTATATTGAATATGCTCAATATGTAGCTATTTCCGATATAGCAGAGCAAAACTTTTGCTAATTCAACTAAATCTGGACAGTTAACTGTAAAAAGGAGACCCAGTGCTTACAAGTTCAAAGAATGACATTGTCTTCAGAGGGGCTAAAATTTCCCCCTACTTGACTTCACATAAAAGCAAAACTAAATATACGAGGTAAGAGCCCAACAGTTATGAGTTAATATCACTAAACACACTTATATCTCAATAGCAAAAGAATTCATGAGGTAAAGTGCTAAAGACATTTTCATAATGGAAACTAAGGAATCAAAATGTCTTAAGAAAGTTCAGATGCATTTCATCTAAGGCCACTATCCAAGAGCTTAAAAGTACAGGTACTGACAATATATTCATTAAGAAAACTAACTCCAAGTCACCAGATTTCATATATGAGCTGAAGTGCTCAGAATTTTAAACATATGTATAAATGAGTAAAGGGATATATGTGAGTAAACAAAATGTTTTTTCTACTTATTGTTGTATCCTTTTTACTTAATTCTTAAAAGTGCCCCCCCAAAAAAGCTAAACTATGGATAGTCACAAAAAAGTGATGAGCACGGCTTCAATATACCTGCCTATTGTCACCTTTTCTATTTGCTGTTAACCGGCAAAAATACGAGGGGGGGGGGGTTGCCAGTCACTCACTCTCCTCTCCAAATAGTCTTGCCAACCCACAAACAAAGTTTTATTTTAGTCAACTTCCTACACAATGCAAGAATGTAATACAGGAATTCTATCATCCAGTAAATACTATATATTTCTATTTAAAGCCAATGCATTCTCATACAAAACTCACTGAGGCAGATGCCACCAAAAAGCTGAAACAAATAACAAAAGGAAACTGCAATTTTACTCACCTTTCTAATTATGTTTATAAACTCACAGCAATGTATCAAGCAACCTTAAATATCAAATCTTAAATTTCCTTGGTTTACCATCATCAGAACTAAGAGTAATTAAATGATGACATTTTATGGAACGTTATAAATCACTTTGCTAATATCGGCAACAAAAGTATTACATTTCTGTATATACTGTACTGATGATTTAGCACTTAAGGTGATCTCTGTGATCTTAGAATGGGGGAAAATTTATACAAATGTTACTGGTATAGCGTACATAGGTAAACAGGAAAGCAGATACTGGTGAAGAGTATATACACTCTAAAAGCATGTAGATACTCAAGCTGCCTTAAGTGAACAAGAATAAGAAATCAGAAAAAAAAACATTACAATGGTAAACACTTATTAATTTATTAGGCACGGTTCTAAGAGAATACATTTGGCTTCGAGATAAGTAAAGGACATTAAAATGGTTTCAGGTGTTGTCTATGCATTTCAGGCTGTTCATAATTAACAGAACCAAACGGAGGCTGTAATGATAAGCCATGTTAGAAGAATATACAATTCGGTAAAACTTGATACGTAAAGATTATATGCATATACGGATAAAAGTTAAACAAGAGGTTTTGAGATGGTATGCTTATGAGGAACACGATGCAAGATCACGACTTTGCTATATAAAATATATACAACTGCAGGTTTATGTAGCAGACCATATACAATATGGAAGAAGTTGGTGGAAGAGTATGTAATAAAGAAATCTTAAGTGGAATGCAAGTTTTAGCATAGGCAAAGACACTGTGACATGGCTGGAAGACTTGCAGCACATTTAACCGAGGCTAGATACTTGAGAGGAATTCTAATTACAGTAAGAAGCAACAAATATAAAGTCAGATATACATCTGAACTAGGGCTCAAAAATATTCTATCTTAGAAATAACATGAAAATACAGTATCAGGCACTCAATATAACAATGAGTTTTAAAAAATTAGCAAAGCTTACCAGTTAATAAAGCCACTTGGTGACCATCAGCTCTCAACTGGGATGCTAAAAGATTAGCTGCATATTTGGTTTGACAGAAGAACATGGAACTCCCCACTGGAATGGTATAGATGTTGGCAATAGCTTCATATTTCTCATCAGAACCATGGCATTCAACATACATCTGCAAAACAGTACTCCTTGCAATATATTCTTAACCTTAGAATAGAGATCAAACTCTTCTTTCCCTTATATTTACTGAAAAGGTGCTGATGAGCATACCAGCATAGTCAAACAAAACCAATAATTATATAAAACACTCAAATTGTAATGTCATGCAATGAAAACGTAAACTTGAATTAAGAAGAAGTTCAAAGGTTATCTAAGAGATATAGAAATCATATGTTAACCTTACTACACTACTATAAGTATGGTTGCTGCAGAGTAATGGAACAAGCAATAAAAGAGGTACCATAGGCACTAGAAAACTAAGCTGATACAGTATACTCAAATAAATTTCTACCAAACTTGGTAAAAATTTTACAACACAACTATGATTCTACTGTCAAACTGCAAGAAATACAACCCCTTCTGTTTGGTTTGAACTACTGTGCTTTTAAGCTGCCTATACCAATTTTTCAAATTATTCTTCTGATGCTATCTTGACTTACAAGCTTCTCCACTGACCTAGACAAACCTTCAGCTATTAGGCCTAAAAAGTATGAGCAAGGTTTATAATTCTGCATATAAATAAAAATATGAAACCACAATCACTGCCACATGAGAAAAAGAGATCTGGGAACAATTATTAAAAAGTTTGAAATACTGTACTGGACAAAGTACAAAAGTACATTAAATTACACAGAGTGAGAGAGCGATATACCTGCCGTATATTTTCCAGCGTTTCTTCATCTCTTCGTAATCTGATGGTCACAGGGTTTGGAATAATCGCCTCAGCAAAAGCCACAACTTCATCATCGTATGTTGCAGAGAATAGCATCATCTGACAAGTCGAGGGGAGCTGCTTATGGATACGTACAGATGTATCCTGCAAGAAATTATTTTTTTACTTTATCAGTTTTCCTATTAAACATGCATAAATATATATACAGTATATATATAATGTACACAGGGAAGTATGGGGCTGGAATTTTATTCATTCATAAATTTAATGTCTCAAACTAATTAATATGTAAGATAGGATAAGCTTCTTCAATTTTTAGTGATTAATATTGCTATCTTGCACACTTATGAGGAATAAGGTATTATGTGTACGGTAAAGTATCAATAGAATAATTCTTCCATAAAATACTTTGCTTATTAGGGAAGGAAACCTTCAAGCCTTTCATGTGAAACTGATTATAAGGAATATTCTCAATGAGAGTAAGAATTTCACCACAAATTCCCCATGTCTCAGAGTAGATAGCTAAATAACACCAAGAAGTGGAGGGCTGGCAACCCCTCCCTATCTGCATCTTCTGTGGGACAATGTTGAAAATAAGGGGAATTGAAACTGTGATGCAGGGTAAATGTTCAAGCAAAGTTATACCACCTGAGATACAACAGAAAAATCTCCATTTCATAGAGCAACCTGCATTTTCTCTACATTTCCATGCCAATTTGTTTCAACTGTAGGCAGAGTTTTAAATAAGTGTATATATATATATATATATATATATATATATATATATATATATATATATATATATATATATATATATATATATATATATATATACACACAGTGATCCTTCGCTGGATCGCGTTTCCTGGCTCACGTTTTCACTGTACCATGGTTTTTTTTTTTGGCAAATTATTATTATTTTTTTTTGGGGGTATATGCAAAAATATTAAAGTATTAAAAATTCTCAGTATTTTCCCTTTTTAATGAAAAAAACATATTTCATTATCTAATTGATAACAAAAATTTATTTCCCAGCCTACGAATGATAAAACAGTAAAAAATAGTAAAAAACATAAATTTAGATATATGTATGTACAGTATAACTCACAGTATTGCATCATGCGAAATAGTGTCCGATAGCGTACAATGTATTGGGGTCGCAGCTACATAAGCTAGCATATATATTTATATTTCCAGTAGTTTCATGATTTTATTGATAAAAAAAAACATATTTCTTAGCCCAAGAATAATAAAACAGTAAAAAATAATAAAAAACATAAACACTAACAGTATTGCAACATGTAAAATACGATACCGCTATCAGCGTTTCGGACAAAGGCTCGTTCAGTCTAACTCACGTGTGCGCCATTCACGTTGTGCTTATTAATACGTTTTGCTTGTGATTTTTTTACTTGCATATTTTAACCTTTGCAATGCCTCCCAAGCATCCTTCATCTTCTAAGGCTTCTTGTAGTGAGCCTAAGCGGCAAAGGAAAATGTTAGCCATAACAGATAAGGTAAGTTTACCTATCACGTACATATAAATTTACGTTGCATGCTGTTATTTATAAAGTAAAGGGTGGCTTTTTAACAGTGCAGGGAGGGTTTATACAGTAAACGTAAAAATAATTGTAAAATACTTAT
>JAXCGZ010019139.1:82500-87500 GCA_037179515.1 Halocaridina rubra
AGAAGTCAACAACAGGGTTTGCTCATCAGCCTCCTCAAATATCATGAGTGCTCTCCCAAACTGGGATATGTGTTGTCACTGTAATGTGCGAAGACTTCAGATCTATTTGCAGTGACTTTAAAGGTCTTACAGAAAAAAAAAAATTTATTAATATGGTGAGCTTTCTATTTAATGTCTCTTAACTACAGGTCTAAGCATGGCAAATGTAAAGGTCTTACTTGGAAAAAAAAAAAAGTAAACTAACAGTGTGCATGTGTTTTAAGTGCCGTGGCTTTTCATAGTTGTAACTGCGGTAAGCTTAATGTCGAAACTAAAGAATTTTAAACTTTCAAGAAATTAAATAACACCATATAAAAATCAATATCCCAGAAAGCTTCTGGAGGTTGACAAGCATGGAGAGAAGCTGAGGAATTAAGGCCAGATGCCCTTCCTATCAACCAGCTGTGAGCTCGAAGGAAGGTCCATCATCTCCAGAGTTGAGCACGATACTGGCTAATGGCAATTCCCTTCCAAACATTTTCCCAGATAACTACAGAAATATTTTAACAACATGCTATCACGTTTTTCTGAAAGTTTTCACGTAAAAAAAAAAAAGTGTTCCACTCTATGACAAAATCTCACTAAAATATCACAATCTACCTGATGTCCTTGGGTGGCAATCATCACATCAGCTTCATCTAAGACAAAAACTTTACATTGTCGTAAGTCTAAACACTTGTATTTGGTCACCCAATACAGCACTTTACCAGGCGTTCCTATTACAATGTGCTCATTAATTCTCTCACCACGTGGGGCTGAAAAGAAGTTTTATTGTACTAGCAGAAAAAAAATTCAATATGTCCTACTACACTGTTTAAGACTAAAGTAATATACTGTATTATTATTTGTTCAATCAGGAATAAAACAAAAGAAAACAAAGATGCTTAAATGTAACAACAGTGTGTCAATCATTATCATCTACACATAGGCATAACACAAACATTTATAGGCAAACCTGTTTCTCCTTTAACAGCTACACGAATAGTAATGTCAGTACAGAGTTTACCAATGTGTTTCACTTGTTCGTAAGTCTGCAATGCCAGCTCAAAAGTTGGTGATAAACAAAGAGCCTGAAAGAGTAATCACAAAAGCATCATCAGCAAATCAATTTTTTAACTTTTTTCTCATATACAAGTATGGTACAAGTGCTAATTTTCTTACTAATGAAAAATTTACCTGACAACATTTCCTGCTAGGATCTATACGACTTAACATGGCAAGTGAAAAAGCTGCTGTCTTTCCTGTGCCTGACTGTGACTGAGCAATCATATTCGTAGGTCTGAAACAAACAAAGTAATATGATATGAAAATCTCTGTTATAAAAGAACGTACAGTAATTACAAAGTATAGAATTAGTGTTCTGTAATCTTATCAAGATTAACCGGATGAATTGCCTGATGGCTCTTTTAAAGCAAACAGATAGTTTATATTGTTGGAATAGTTTTTATGTGCATATTCTTTAAATATAGAGATGGAGAAAATAGCATCTATTCCAAAGTATAAGAAATGAAGTTAAGATCTTTATATTAGCAAAATAAGACTGACATTCTAGGTTTTATCAAAGCCACGGTAAATTTGATCCTATATCAACACCCACTGCAAAAACAATGGTGTCCTCACCTAGCATGCTTAGATGACATGGGCTATGCCAGTACCCTTTCTTTCTTACCCCAAAGTGGCTCTTGGGATAAAAAACTCCGAGAACAACTTGCCATACTAGGTGAACGATGCACATTTCATTACACTACCACATAACCAAACTGTACAAATAGACATTTGAACATTAAATTAACACTCACGGATCAGCTAACAATGTTGGCAATGCAGTCTCTTGGATTTTGGATGGCAGCTTAAAACCCATATTATATATGCTCTGAAGTAATTCCTTACGTAGATTCAGAGACTCAAAATCTTTGACTGAATACAGAGGATTATTAGGGTCTTGACGCAGAATTTCAAGCTTGTTCTTGGACTCAATGATGCCTTTTCTCATGGCCTTTCGCATGAGTGAGAGTTCTGCAGCCGTAATATTTACTTCACTTTCATCACCAGTGCTTTTCGAAGAATCAGGAACAGCAGAGGCAAGCGAGTTTGAAGATGAAGCAACATTAGAGGTTCCTTCACCGCTTTCATTACTGGCAGTATTGGAAGAATCAGCAGCAGCAGCAGAGGCACCCCCATCCTCTGGAAGCTTCAGATTCTGAACCTGATGACACATCCACATTAGATATCACAAACAATCATCCATATGTGCTTTCAGTTACATACATGAAAACATAAGCAATATGAAAATACATGAATACAAGGGTTAATGCTCTCCATGGAAAAAAAAGATGTAATTTACTTTCCATTCACATAAAAAAATCACCTTAAATTCTTTTAAGATATGCATATGATATTAAATATTGATTATGTAATTCTATATTTACTATCCACATCAGACATTACTACACAGAAAAAATATCCATACCACTGTACTGTAACCACAAAGTTGAGGCAAGATTTAACAACTACATGTGTCGAGATTAAAAGGTTAAAAGAAAAAAAAATTTCTTCAATTTTACAAAGTACTGCAAAAGATAAACTTCACTACTAAATTTCTTATTCTAAAACAAACATTTAGCTTGAGTTAAAGAAAAAAAAGCGTAAAAGCTCCTAGTGAAATAATTCTATTGGAGGGTGCATCGGAATAATTATATGACTTAAAGTTGATGAGGTCATAACATAAAACCCTTCTAAAGGTAATAATATTAATAATAATAAAAAATACATGGCACATAATAGAATAGCAGTAACTTGCCATGGATTCAGATGTTCATTAGTGTATTGTTCACACAAGAAATTATATATGACATTTTACTGCAAAATATAACTACTAATGCTTTGATATCACTTCAGATTATTAACTATTAACAATTCACATTAAAATACCCTAACCTTTCCCTTTACTCTAGGAAGAATATATGTTTGAGCTAAAGAAATATTCTGAAACCTCAGAGTCGAATGACAGTTTCCGTTTCTACCAAAACTGATTTAATATTTTTTTCACTTCGTTTACTTTGATTTTAAAAAAATTTCTATAAAACGGGCGAAGTAGCATGGTGTTTTACCGTGACACTTGAGAATAATCATTATAATAATAAAATTAGTATCTTCATTGTTTTTGCTTACATAAGTGTCATCTAGTGCCAGGGTTAGCAGGGTGGTACAACAAACAGATGAAAACTGGATAAAATATAAAAGCTTGCTTCCATCCTTAAATTGTAAACATTCGCCCACACTGATACTTATGCAAGCCAAATATTGTGAATTAGATGAAGATATTACCATTGCTAACTTCCAAAATCAAGTTTCAGGAGTCCCTGGTTTACCCTGCCCATCAAGAGAGTTTAATATGCTCACAAACCACTGCGAAGGTATGACTGTGTATAATATAAAGTCATTTTAACTGATTTATGTGTTGTACACCTTTCGTGCTTCTACTTATCAATACATTATCAGGACGAAACATCACATACTATGTTTCTTCATATTCTTCGTGTTACAGCTAGGTCAAGAAAAGAGGAAACCTGACCCACATATCTTTTCTAATTCTTCCACAGTCCATCGTCATAGTAAAACAAATATTTAGAGAAACAAGTTTCAGTTATAAAAAACAAAAAGGGAAATATAAGGATACTGTAAGCACAAAGAGTATACTGCCCACATATCTAAGAGTTTCACCTTATCTGTTATGGTTAACATCTTCCTTTGCCGCTTAGGCTCACTACCAGAAGCCTTAGAAGATGAAGGATGCTTGGGAGGCATTGCAAAGGTTAAAATATGCGAGTAAAAAAATCACAAGCAAACGTATTAATAAGCACAACGTGAACGGCGCATACGTGAGTTAGACTGAACGAGTGAGGTGAGACAATGGAAGATGGTGGGAGAACCAAACTTCAATGAAAAAGCCAATCAGACCTCATGATACAGATCTCTCACTCTTTCAGCCAATAGCATTCCATGAACTATCTCACGTAGGTGCAAGCCTTTGTCCGAAACGCTGATACCGGTATCGTATTTTACATGGTGCAATACTGTTAGTATTTATGTTTTTTACTATTTTTTACTGTTTTATTATTCATAGGCTAAGAAATACGTTTTTTTATCAATAAAATCATGAAACTACTGGAAATTTTAATATATATGCTAGCTCACGTAGGTGTGACCCCAATACATTGTACGCTATCGGACAGTATTTCATATGATGCAATACTGTGAGTTATATACCTAAATTTATGTTTTTTACTATTTTTTACTGTTTTATTACTCTTAGGCTAGGAAATACTTGTTTTATCAATAAAATAATGAAAATTTCAATATGTACTATCTCACGTAGGTGCGACCCTTTTCGTTTTCCGAAACGCTGATACCGGTATCGTATTTTACATGGTGCAACACTGTTAGTATTTATGTTTTTTACTATTTTTTACTGTTTTATTCTTAGGCTAAGAAATACGTTTTTTTTATCAATAAAATCATGAAACTACTGGAAATTTTAATATATGCTAGCTCACGTAGGTGCGACCCTTTGCATTTTCCGAAACGCTGATACCGGTATCGTACTTTCTATGGTGCAGAATTACATGTTCAAATTTATGTTTTTTTACTATTTCTTACTGTTTTATTATTCGTAGGTTGGGAAATAAATTTTTTTTTTATCAATCAAATAATGAAATTTTTTTTTCAATAAAAAATTAAAATACTGAAAATTTTAAATTTTTTTAATATCTTAATATTTTTGCATATACCCCCCCCCTAAAATAAATTTGCCAAAAACAATCGCGGTACAGTGAATTCGCGAGGGAAGAAACGCAATAGAGCGAAGGATCACTGTATGTATATATATATATACATATATATATATATATATATATATATATATATATATATATATATATATATATATATATATATATATA
>JAXCGZ010019139.1:90000-93488 GCA_037179515.1 Halocaridina rubra
CTCTATACAGCCTGATAAAGGCCGTTTTATTTTATAATTTTTGGCCTGTCCTGGTGTCATAATCATCTTAAAAAAAAAAAATAAAATAAAAAATAAATAAATAATAATAATAAAGCTGATCCTACTTCGCGATTTTCCTGGTTCGTGCCGGGTCCCGGAACCGAACTACTGCGATAAGGGAGGCAACACTGTATATATATATATATATATATATATATATATATATATATATATATATATATATATATATATATATATATATATATAGTCAATTAGCTTTTTACGTGATCCTATAATGCGCGAAATTGGAATAACGCTTTCAAAAAATAATAGTAAAAAAATATGAAATGTGCGAATAATGCCCGTGCGAAAAATTCGAAATTCTTTTTTTCACTGTAGTAAATAAGCGTCCTCCTCGGAGGTACTTTCCCACCATGCTGCTATGTGCTTCAGTGTCTCTTTACCCAGCATTCTGTGTGGATATATCGCTTGTTCTATTTTTGTGGAAAGGTTTGTGTTTCCTGTGTTTTTTTTTATGCAGATTTTATATACTGCACGTATCTATCATGGTCAGTAAACGCCCAGGAAAAGACTGTGGAAGTGTTTCTATTCCCAACAGAGTGAGAAAGGCAATAAACCTTGAAGTAAAACTTCAAGTGTTAGCCCGTTATGAGTGTGGTGAGAGTACAGTGGCCATAAAACTGTCGATGGAACACAGCAAAAGCACGGTGCGCACTATCCATGAAATTGCGGAAAGAATAAAGAAGAGTGCAAAAGCTGGTTTTAGTTTAACTTTGCTTAAGTCTTCATATTCTCAATCGGATATTATGGAAAATGGATAAAATGATATGTACGTGGATGAGCATTAAGAACAGACAGCAAACAAACTTATTGCATAATATCATCAAGGAAAAAGCCCAATGTTTTTAAGAGGATTGGTGGAGGGGGAGCAAAAATGGAAGAGATTGAGATCATAGAGTGGTCAGATTTGCCAAGAGGGGAAAGCACAGAATAAGAGTAGTTTGAAGGGTTAGAAGTAAGAAATACGTCAAGAATGTTTGCTGCATGTTCGTGACGATCAGGAACACGAGTAGGATGTTTGATAATTTGCTCCAGATCGTGAGTAATAGAGAAAACAAGGGCCTCACTTCCTCCCACATCAGTGTGAGAAGAATTAAGCCACTCAGTGTGGTGTACATTGAAGTCTCCAATGTAGAGAACTTCGGCATGTGGGTGAGAAGATAGTAAGGATTCATGGCACGAGGACAGATATTCAAAAGAATTTTTTTTTTTTTTTTTTTTTAAGATTATGACACCAGGACAGGCCAAAAATTATAAAATAAAACGGCCTTTATCAGGCTGTAGATTTTAAGTGAGAGAACATCAAAGTCAGGAGATTCAAGGTCCATGAGCCTTGCAAATAGGAGTGTTAGTGTTGCAGTAGGCACAGACCCCACCTTTGAAACGAAAACGAGTATACAGATCATAGTAAGAGATTTGAAATGGGTCAGTGGAAACATGTATAGACAGCTGAGTTTCAGATAGGAGGAGGAGGTTAGGGAGGGAAGTACCCAAGTGCTGTTCCACAGACGAAAGATTAGAGTTCAGCCCACAAATGTTAGAATAGTGAAGAGTGAAAGAAGCAGATGTACTGGGAAGTGCAAGGTTAAGGGCAGAACCATTACTACCACCAGGCTTGTCTGCCCTTAAGCCAATAATGGAGTCAACACGAACCCCGGAGATTCTTCGCACCCCTTTATTACCAAACAGTTTTCCAGGAGTGTGTGGCATGAGTTTTTGACACATTGTGTGGAACACCTATAGTTTAGCGGGCCATACCATTGTTCAAAACCTACCAATAGATGGCGATAGGCTCTGACTAGAGAACTGGTGGATGAACACACAACAAAAATGGTGAAAATAGGCATACGAAACAATTTTTTACTATCCTAACTAAAAATGCTTACCTGACCTCTTAACCAGGGGGCTTTGTCCCCCTGGGACCCCCCATCTTACTATCCTAACTAAAAATACTTACCTAACCTTCAGTCGAACTACTTACCTGAGTGGAGGGATGAGGTCGTTGAGCGGCATGGCACGCTAAACTGTAAACTACCCCATTATGTCATAGAATTACTATATGGAGAGGTATAAACGAGTTATGGAAGGGTGCATAAAACGAATCATTACCCTAAATCATCCAAAACCTCACAATCCATGGGAATAACATACTTGCACTTATAAAGTGAGAAGGGTGGAATCATAAAAAAATTACCAAATTTTGAACCTTTTCTATATATATATATATATATATATATATATATATATATATATATATATATATATATATATATATATATATATATATATAGCCTGAAGAAACCCCCCCCCCATTAAAATGACAGGCAAACACCATCCAAACTGTTTAGCAAAGAAAACGATAAAGTAATATGCGGCTTCGTATCTGTAAGGTGCGCCAAGTGGTTGGGTGTTTTTACCTTATCTTCCAACTCTTTAGTGGCTTCTAATCCTTCTTGCTCCTCAGCGGCTTTTGCCCAGTCATCTTCGCTGTTTTCAGTCATAGTGTTTTTATATTTTTACCTTAATTAATCTTATTTCCAAAATAGTTTGATTACTCAGAAATAATACTTGGCTGCTGTGTTTACAGCCTCGTCGAGAATTACTACCAGTGGTGAAAGAAGCACCTTCTCTTACTTCAGCACAGGGCTGAGGCTAATTCATGGGATAAATAGAATACGCCTATGACGTTAAATCCTACTGGCAAAGTTGATACAACTTGAGAGAAATAAATATATATATATATATATATATATATATATATATATATATATATATATATATATATATATATATATATATATATATATATATATATATATATATATATATATATATATATATATATATATATATATATATGCATATACATACATACATATATATATATATATATATATATATATATATATATATATATATATATATATATATATATATATATATATATATATATATATATATATATATATATATATATATATATATATATATATATATATATATATATATATATATATATATATATATATATATATGTGGAGGATTTCCTGTGTGTTATTTACCCTTCGATATTATAACCCCCTAAATTCGGAAATCCTGACACGGCTTCAGTAGAGGCCTACCACGATCTCAAAATTAAATCCTCTACCAATAAAATATAATTAATATTACATGCATGAACATACATGCAAATATTTTATATGGGGGTTTATGAACTGCTGATATGTGAATATTTAAATAAACTCTCCTCACCTTAAATTAAAACTTCCTCATACAGAATAATACATTTTCTAACATACATTCTACCTACGAGTGTTCAATTAAATGAGCTCATTCTGTCCCTCACACGTAGTTATAAATATTGTTAGAAATACAATACATCTGTACTCATCTATCCGGATAACCCT
>JAXCGZ010019140.1:0-20000 GCA_037179515.1 Halocaridina rubra
TGACCGATGCTACCTTTATATCTATATATGTATCTATTTATATCTCCAATTATATAGCTCTTTATCTATCTTTTAATGTAAGTATTCATTTTTTTAGTCTATCGTGTAAAATAATTATAAACATATCTACTCTTAATATAGTCACAAATCAATTTCACTAATTAGTAAGAACTATACAGAGAGTAATGGAGGATGATTTGAACTCAAATACGCAATTCTTCTTCTTCTTCTTCTTCGTCTGTAGTCACCGTGACTCAAGCGGTAGCGTCCGCGACTTTGAAGCGTCAGGTCGAGGGTTCGCGCCCCGTCACGGTCTGAGGTTAGCAAGGGCATGCACTCAGGGTAACGACTACATCTGCCAAAACAAGTCCTTCGCAAGAAGGCAACCGTCCTAGCCCTTGGTAGAAAAGGGAGTCCGTGACGTAAAACCGGAACAAATAGACAAACGAACAAGTTCTTCTTCTATATCTTTTCCCACTTTTAAGTGGGGTCGATGTTAACTCAAATACGTAATATAAGAGAGTATTGATATCTGCACTCCATCTGAGGAATTGTTCGTCCTCTGCCTCCAGTAGTTCATACTCTTTTTTCCTCTTTTCTTTCTCCTGGGACTAAGGGGCAAGAATATCACCTCCGTGTTCTCCTGCGTTTCGTAATTGGGGGGATTCTGTTACGAAAACTCCAAACAGAAACCTTGTAATTTAGTGATTCTCTTTCGGCAATAAACAATCAGATTTTATTGTAATAACTTAAGTTTATGACATATTTGCCTGATATAACGTATTTCATATGAACCTGATAAGATATTTTTAACTATTAAATTTATTTAATCATATCCACTTCGGACATGCCAAACTCACCCTTATTATATAAATCATAGCTTCAATTCTTCTTCTGCATTTTTCTTTTACGATTTCATCCATGAGACTTTGAGTTTATATTCATTATAAAAACATCAGTCTAGTTTGGTGTTTGAAAAGGTGAATGTCTTAACTGTCTTAAACAGAGCTCTGTTGGAGATGGTATTATTACTCACCTCCTATAACTGAAAAAGAAAAGTCAGGAACCAAAGCCCTTGGAAATAATTTTTATTACTCAATGACTATAAAAAAAAATGGTGAGCCAGAGAGACCGGTCAACAGGTTCTCAAACACATAACCCATTTCTGGGAAGTCTAAGAACGGAACTAGCTTTTCTTCGCCCTATTATTAGACACGAAAGAGAGGGTGTTTTCCTAAATATTTACGTCGTGGCTTTGAAGTAGATAGCTTTCTCGACCTTTCATGGCAGCCCATAGGAGTTTATACCTTACTTGGGTTGCTCTTTTTACAAGTTATATGATCGCTATTGGTAACTTTATCGGCTATTTGTGGGTTAAATATAGCACCATAATATCGACTTAGAATTCGATCAGAATCTGCAACCGTGGAAAAATTGCAGGACTGCTGCAAAGAGGAAAGCTTCCTTTTATGAAAATATAAACAAGTGACATTATACCTCCAGCTCTTGGAAATAGGTAGTAAGGACTAAATGTCAATGTTAATTCGCGGGAACATATAGCTGCCTTTTGCAAATGAAAATGTAAACAAATGATAGATGCTGCTGATGAAGTATTACGAAAAGCATATAGCTGCCTCTTGTTATTGCAAATCTGTACAATTAACAAGATTCAATAACAAAGTAATTCATAAGGAATATAGCTAACTGCTTTGTGTTCTTGAATATTGAATATGAAGGACAGGATGTGGAAGCCAAAGTAATTTGCTGAGTATAAAAGCTGCCTCATGATCTCGAGAATGTAAACAAGTGACGTATGACTTTGATGGAATTAAGTTGAGCCCAGGTAGACTAAGCTTTAAAAAATTCACATATCATAACAAAAAGAAGTTTTTTTTTTTCATTTTTAAGACTATAGGAATAATCTGATAAAATTTTATGTCTATATTGATATATGTAAAGTTTGTTATATATATATTATATATATATATATATATATATATATATATATATATATATATATATATATATATATATATATATATATATATATATATATATATATATATATATATATATATATATATATATATATATATATATATATATATATATATATATATATATATATATATATATATATATATATATATAATATATATATATATATATATATATATATATATATATACATATATATATATATATATATATATATATATATATATATATATATATATATATAATATAAATAAATATATATATATATATAATATATATATATATATATATATATATTATATATATAAATATATATATTCCCTTTTGTGATATAATATGATATTACAGTAGATCGATATAATATTTGAACGTCACGATAACAATGAATTCTCTCTCTCTCTCTCTCTCTCTCTCTCTCTCTCTCTCTCTCTCTCTCTCTCTCTCTCTCTCTCTCTCTCTCTCTCTCTCCTTCCATAAACTACTTTACAGGAGCTTTGGTGCAATATATCTAACGTAACTCATACCTAAGGTAACTCATTGCTAATATAACTGATTTCTATGGTAACTCATTCCTAAAGTACTATGGTTCTAAGGTAACTCATTTCTAAATTAATTAATGTCTAAGGCAGTTCATTCCTAAGGTAATTCATCTTTAAGGTAACTCACTTCTTAAGTAATTAATCTCTAAGGTAACTCAGTTCTAAAATATTAAATTTCTAAGATAACTCTTTTTAATGTAACTCATGTCTAACGTAATATCAAATGTAACCGGTGTTCAATCTACTTAAATTCCGAGATAACACTTTTTGAAGTAACTCATTTCTAAGGTAATGCATTTCTAAGGTAACTCATCTCTAAGGTAACTTATTTCTAAGGTAACGCATTTCTAAGGTAACTCATTTCTAAGGTAACTCATCTTTAAGGTAACTCATCTCTAAGGTAACTCATTTCTAAGGTAACTCATCTCTAAGGCAACTCATTTCTAAGGTAACTCATCTCTAAGGTATCTCATTACTAAGGTAACTCATCTCTAAGGTAACTAATTTCTAAGGTAACTCATTTCTAAGATAACTCATTTCTAAGGTAACTCATTTCTAAGGTAACTCATCTCTAAGGTAACTCATTTCTGAGGTAACTCATTTCTAAGGTAACTCATTTCTAAGGTAACTCGTCTCTAAAGTAACTCATTTATAAGGTAACTCATTTCTAAGGTAACTCCTCTCTAAGGTAACTCATCTCTAAGGTAACTTATTTCTAATGTAACTCATTTCTAAGGTAACTCATTGCTAAAGTAACTCACATCTAAGGTCTCTCATTTCTAAGGTAACTCATCGCTAAGGTAACTCATTTCTAAGGTAACTCATCTCTAAGGTAACTCATTTCTAAAGTAACTCATTTCTAAGGTAACTCATCTCGAAGGTAACTCATCTCATTTCTAAGGTAATGCATCTCTAAGGTAACTCATTTCTGAGGTAACTCATTTCTAAGGTATCTCATTTCTAACATAACTCATTTCTAAGATAACTCATCTCATTTCTAAGGTAATGCACCTCTAAGGTAACTCATTTCTAAGGTAACTCATCTCTAAGGTACCTCATTTCTAAGATAACTCATTCTAAAGTAACTCATTTCTAAGGTAACTCATTTCTAAGATAATTCATCTCTAAGGTAACTCATCTCTAAGGTAACTCATCTCTAAAGTAACTCATTTCTAAAGTAACTCATTTCTAAGGCAACTCATTTCAAAGGTAACTCATTTCTAAGGTAACTCATTTCTAAGGTAACTCATTTCTAAGGTAACTAATTTCTAAGGTAACTCATTTCTAAGGTAACTCATTTCTAAGGTAACTCATTTCTAAGGTAACTCATCTCATTTCTAAGGTAATGCATCTCTAAGGTAACTCATCTCTAAGGTAACTCATTTCTAAGGTAACTCATTTCTAGATCCCGAGGAAGACTTGTAAAACCTGAGATAAACAAAGCAGGCGATGTTCTTCTCCAGGTGTAAACAGTCATCTTATAAACAACGTGACTCACCTGAGCCTCGTAGGGGAAATGATTCAGGAGAATTTTTATTCATCTTATAAACAACGTGACTCACCTGAGCCTCGTAGGGGAAATGATTCAGGAGAATTTTTATTCGATATTGTTTTCTATTTGCTTTTTTTTTTCTTTGCGTTTTATTTAACATTTTCTTTTATCTGTTTTGTTTTTACGTTTTTTGGCGTTTTTTTGCGTTTCAAATTACTCAGCGTTTTTTTTTTTTTGCGTTCTGTTTTACAATTTTTTTTTTTTGCGTTTATTTGGGGGGCATTTCTGCGGTTCAAATTACTTACGTTTATTTATATTTTCTGAGAGTTTTGAAAGTTAGTTTGTGTGAGTGTGTGTGTAGGTGTGGATATGTGAGGTTTGCGCTCTTGTTGGCTAATTTTGACTGTGCGTTCATTTTGCGTTCATTGCTTATATTCGCCTATTTAGGTTTTTTCCTTTTTTTTTTTTTTTTAGTTTCTATTAGGCGCTTTTTCTGATATTTAGGGGTTTCCTGCAACCAGTATTTTTTTTTCTTAAGTTAGCTTCGTTTTTATTCGTTTTTTTTTTTATCCATTTCGTTCGGATTATGTGTCTTTGATGGTTTTTTTTTTATTTGAGTTCCTTTTTAGCGTTTCTTTTTTTTTATTATGTTTGAGTTTTGTATATTCATATATTGAGTTTTTTTTTATTTCTTTTTCATTTTTCTCAATGTGAAAAATATACAGGGGATTAAAAAAATAGCCCTTTGTATAGTATCGTTAGATAACAGAGATGTGTGAGACAAGGTTAACAATTTTGTAAACAAGTGAGAATAATAATAATAATAATGATAATAATAATAATAATAATAATAATAATACATACATACATACATACATACATATACCGAGGCTGTTTCCCCTTAAAGGTGGGGGTAGCCGACATCAAAGAAGAGACAGTTTGGGGAGCAGTTATACTCCCCTCTACTCTCCCTCCTCTATGATGTCTCACAGGAGGTTTATACAAGGGGGAGGATTCCTAGTCCCCCCGCCCCGTCCACTTTTAGTCGCCTTTTACGACACGCAGGAAATACGGTGAGGCTATTCTTTGATAATAATAATAATAATTTAATAATAATAATAATAATAATAACAATAAGAATAAAAATTATTATTTTTATTATTATTATTATTATTATTATTATTATTATTATTATTATTATTATTATTATTTATTATTATTATTATTATTATTATTATTAGTAGTAGTAGTAGTAGTAGTAGTAGTAGTAGTAGTAGTAGTAGTAGTAGTAGTAGTAGTAGAAGTAGTAGTAGTAGTAGTAGTAGTAGTAGTAGTAGTAGTAGTAGTAGTAGTAGTAGTAGTAGCAGTATTAGTAGGAGTAATAATATTGGTGTTCAAAATGAGATCAGTTTTTTTTATAGTTTATTTCATGATTTAAGGAAGATATATATATATATATATATATATATATATATATATATATATATATATATATATATATATATATATATATATATATATATATATATATATATATTATAATGTAATATTTTTTCTTAATTTTTTTTATATTCATTTTGATGCCATTTACAAAGTGTTTTAGTTTAAAACTAAATATTTGAAAGTGTGCAGAAGAATGTGAATAAGATATCAATTTAAATAATATTCCTACCCTATATATTCCTTTTACCCTATTTATTCCTAAATATAAAAACAATTTGAAATTTCATTCAATCAAATGTCCGTTTAGCCATATGTCCATTCATCTAAAGGTCCGCTCGGTAGTATGTCCGTCGGTCATATGTCCGTTCATTCAATTATCCTTCGACTAAATGTCCTTCGGTCAAATGTCTTTCGGCCAAATGTCCTTCGGCCAAATGTCCTTCCGGCCAAATGTCTATCGGTTATCTGTCCGGTCAAGAATTGATGCATAATATTTTATCATTCTCTGGTAACTGTTGGCAGTTTTGCAGCTCTCGAAACAGTGTTGTCCATACTGTGAATGTCTTTCCACTAACCACTTTTAAGTTTTAATATTATGTGACCTTAATCTTTGTTGTTTTGTTTCTTTCATGAAGTTTAACTTTCAAGATAATATATAACTGATCTTAACTCGCTTATTCACCAATTGCTGAAGAGGTAAATTTTGCAGTTAAGAAATGGCTTTCATGCTAGGCAACAGAAAAAAAAATCATTTGGGCAAAACCAGACACCAACTCATCTCTTTTTCTTTTCCCAATATGTGCTGGGGCATGTAGCTGGGTCAGTTCACAGGTCCCGCCTCAACTGCTCAAAGGAAAATCATATAGTGAGAATCTAATACTGAGAACGTTAGTCGAGAAGAAAACCTGTGACATACTTTAATACTACACACTCCTAAAAGATTGAACAGATTTCCTTATAAGAGAAATAATCTCCTTTGAAACTCAAGTCTATATTTGTAATTAGGAATTAATCTGACATACTCTATATAAAAGCAGGAGAGATACTGTATTGAACAGGTATTTAGGTCTCAAGGGTCGTCTACAGAGGCACAGTAGAGCGAGCAAATCGAATGACTCATTTTTCTGTCCCTTTTGCAACAGGGGATATAAAAGTCAAGGAAGGCAGAGCCAAGTGATGAATGAGCTCCAGATGTGCTTAAGGAAATAAAAAAAAAGAAGAAGAAGAGGAAAGACCGCCACAGAATAAATGTTATGGGTTGTTTAGACTAGATGAAAGGTCATTAGCAAAGAAAAACGAAACTAAGTGGCAACATTATCGTTCTCCCAAAACTTGGGAAAGATCCCAAATCTTTGACTGAAGATGAGCCAAAGCGGATCATCTGTCATTTGGGCGAACATGTGGCAAATCATTTGCACCTTTCAAAAAACATATTGCAGACACACACAGAGTGAGATATATGACCCATGGATTAGAGATAGTGTTTTTTATCTAACAAAAATATTGGCCTTTTAAGATTTCTTTCATAAACTACATGCATGATTTCGCCTTTGAAGTAAAGATATCTTGATTACATATTCATCATGCCACTAACTGATAGCAGGACCCATTTCTTATTTTATCCTTGGAATGGGGACTAAAAGACTTGAAAACCTTTTCTATATATCAATTATTTATAAAAACCTGCGTTACAACTGACTGCTCTAAAATCACATAGAAAGGCATGAAATTATTTGAATAATTTGGTTCTTATGACACTTGGAGATTACCCACCGACTTCCAGAGCATCAGATGTTTTCCATTGAAACTAAAAGTCATAGTTCTTCTAAGAGTTTGATAACTGATAGCCTTAAAGTTGTTTTAATTGGAGAAAGAGACTTAAAAGGTTGATAACTCATGGATTACGAGATGTTCTCTTTTGAAAATGAAATGCAATATATATCTCTAGGATGGATAGCACACAGATTACCAATCGTTCCGGTTTTACGTCACGGACTACCTTTTCTACCAAGGGCTAGGACGGTTGCCTTCTTGTAAAGGACTTGTTTTGGCAGGTGTAATCGTTACCCTGAGTACATGCCCTTGCTAACCTCAGACCATGACGGGGCGCGAACCCTCGACCTGACGCCTCAGAGTCGCGGACGCTACCGCTTGAACCACGATGACTACTATACAGATTACCAATCGGTCTAGCTTGAAATTGATGTACATGGTTTATCTCAAGGGAAGATAACTCGTTAGTAATTCTGTTTTGAAAATGATATCCATGGTTCTTCCAGGACTTCATAACTCAAATCCTAAGAGATGTGTTATTTAGAAATAACGTCTAGAGTTCTTGTTGGAGTTGAATAAATCACAAGCAATGAAAGGTTCTATATTTGCTTGATAAATCACGTTGTATCAGATACTCTGCTTAGAAAATAAGGTCCAGAGCTCATCTTGGAATTGGATAACTCATAGCCTATCAAATCTGTTTTGAAAATATAGTCCACGGTTATTCTCAGAGCATGATTAATCATGTCCTCTCAGATGTTCTATTTATAAAATAACATCCAGATTTCTTCTTGGAGTTAGATAACTCATAGCCTGTCAAATATCCTGTTTTTTAAATTAACTTCATGGTTCTTTTCAGAGCTGGGAAACGGTATGTCTCACAAAATGTCCCACTTTGAAATAATGTCCTTCGTCTTAGTGCCGTATTTCATATCTGTCAGATGTCCTATTTGAAAATGGAGTCCTGATTAATCTCGAAGCAGAATAACTCAATATATTCTCATTTGGAAATAAGAATGAAACTTATAGCCTATCGCATCTCACTTGAAAATTAAGTTTATTTTCTTCTAGGAGCTTAATGACATGTGGCCTAAATATTTCCTAATTTCAAAAAGCAGCTCATGGTACTTCTCGAGTTGGCTAACTTATGTCCTATCTCATCTAACTTGAAAATGAAGTCATTATTCTTCTCAGAGCTGGATAACATGTAGCTTTTCATATATTCAAATTAAAAAATTTATAGCATACCTCCTCTGAAATCTATAAATTCTTAGCCATCATATTTAGCTCGATCCATAGTCTTCTTATGCATTCTAATATGATAATAAGGTTCATAATCCCTTTAGGATTGAAAGGCTTATAGTCTTTTATATCTAACTTGAAAACGTAGACCGTCGATTTCAAAATTGGATGACGTTTACACTAACAGATTTTTATTTGAAAAAGTCCATAGTCCAAATGTGAAAATATGGTTCAGCTTCTCAGAACTAGTAAGCTCCTAGTGTGGCACATTGTCTCTTAAAAATTAGGTCCATTGTTGATTCACTGTTCACTTGACCTATCATTGTCCAAATACAGGTCATTTTGGGCAATGAAAACCAAAATTTGAAAAATGAAGGTTTAAATTCTACTCAGAGCTGTTTAACACTTATCCTATCAGACTTAGGCCCGATTTCTTAAACAGTGTAAACCTAGGATACCATATTGTTAGTTAGCTAGACACACACAAATGGATTTCATAAACGCATCTGACGCAGTTTTGTGTATGGCTAGGATCCCGTACGGGATCCTAGCCATACGCAGAACTGCGTCAGATGCCTTTATGAAATCCATTTGTGTGTGTCTAGCTACCTAACAATATGGTATCCAAGGTTTACACTGCTTAAGAAATTGGGCCTTCTTCACTCAGACTTATCAAGTATAGCATTCTTATATCTTACATCCTCTTTATCATAATATACAGACCTTTGTTTATGTTAATTCTCATTGACTTTTTTCAGGGTGCACTTGAGCCAGACCAGATCGAGGGTTGGTATATAAAAAAACAAAACTATTTTACGAAAAGTAAAAAACTAATCAATGTATTTATGCTCAACTTTCAGTGCCATTGCTTTCTTCGGTGTTGTATTCATTGCATAATGATTTATTATTTTATTTCTTCTACTTTATAATATTATTTGAATAAAATGCATATCATTGTCTTCATTATAAAGGTATTAGGCTTATTATTGTATATGTCCATTGTATAAGAATTAATATGCTTAAAGCCACTTCTGGTATGAAGAACATTTTGTTGAAATTGTTTGGGACCTCCAAGATTTAATATTCATGCAATCTCTCTCCTAGTGTGGGAGGGATGATATATACTAGATGTTTACTAATGGACACAAGTAAGGATTATCTCTACTTGATGCATTATGTCTTTGAGAATGTATACTTATTCATACCAGAATTCGCTTGAATGCATATGAATATTTGATTGCCCTAAATTGGCTTGCATGTAAGCTACAATGCATGTTACAATTTTATTTCGGTCATGTCCCATGTTCATTGTATATTAGTAAAAAAAAATACACTTGGAAAGATGGAGACAGACGTGATGAGAAGTATATACAGACAAACTTTTTACAAATGCAAGTAATGGAGAGAACACTGCTGATAATATGATAAATACAAGATAGAAATCTCTTTGTCTGGTGATTAGCTACTTCTGGAATCCACTCAGTCTGAAAGTTACCTAAATTGTGAACACTTTCAGTACCAGTCAGTCTGAAAGTTACCTTAATTGTGAACACTTTCAGAACTTTCAGGACCAGTTTTATAAAAGAAAAGCAAGGCTGTCATCATCCTTAGACCTAGCACTCATCTCTATTTTTCCATTCATTACAACAATGTTACTCTGCAGACATTTTGCACTTAATAAATGCTTACTTTTGCCTATTTTGTTTGTCTGGAAGATCCTGAGCCTCTTTTCTGTTACAGACTCAACTCGACGAAGCCCAAATCGATGGTATGGCATATCTCGAAACCAAGAAAAAAAAAAGCTTAAGATTTCATTTTAAAGTGTGTTCTTAACTAATGTAGAATCTTGTAGCAGGCTATGAATACTTTTTTGAATGAATAATCGTTTAGTGACTCATATTGTTATGTTTTCTTTAGCATGCATTATTAAGTGTATAATAATTATTTTTTCTATTTGTGAAACTAGTGTTAAGTACTGAGACTATTAGAGTATTTTTTTTAATAGTTTATAGATATTTGTCATAAAATGTCCACCGAGACTTGACAAATTTATTATAAAATCGACAACAATTTTTCTTCTCAAACTCTCTCCAAGAATTGACAAGCATGATATAGCTTCTGTCAGATTCAGTCAAGTGAACTGAATTCGATTAGTGACTCGATACAATCCAAGAAGAATAGAGATTTCACCAATTAATCATTTCAGAGTTTAGTTTGTTTTTTGTTAGAGTAGAGGAAAGAACTGGTCCATAATCAAGCTACATACTTGATTTTTCAATGGACATAATTCTAAATACTTTAAGTACATTTTAGAGAAAGCCTCAAGGCAGTTCGTATCCTGCACTTGGTTCTAGTACAAGAGACCCTGTAGCTTTTCAATAGTTTGTGTAGTAAGTAAAGCATTAATGCATCCAATGCCAATGATTCAAGACACAGAACTCTAAAAATGTAGTTTTTCTTTGGTGGTCAGGAATGGTGTTGCAATCAATTTTACCTGTATAAGAGAACCAGAGTTTATACAATGAAGAATGAAGTTTCCATGGTGAACAGAAATGGTGCTTTAGTGCAAAACCAGATCTACGATTCACTCTTGCACAAGAACTACGATTTAGTGATGAGTAACGAAGTTCCTATGGTGGACAGAAACTGAGACTGTAGAGAGTAAAACCATTCTCTATGTTACTCTTAAAAAAGAACTAGAGATATTAAAATGAAAAATGAAGTTCCTATGGTGGACAGAAATGGTATTTCAGAGGGTAAAACCATTTCCATATTATACTGTGACTAAAGAACTAATATTATGGAATGAAGAGTGAAGTTTGCAAGGTGGAAAGAAACAGTATTTCAAATAGTGAAATAATTCTACATTACAGTCTTACAAATGATCTAAGATTTTAAAATGAGGAATAAAGCAAGTATGGTGGGCAGATCTGCTGCTACAGAGAGCAAAAAGTCATTCTGCAGTTGCCCCTTACAAAAGAAATTAGATTTAAGAATAAGGAGTATGTTGGGAGGAGGGTGATGGAAATGGATATACAGGGTAGGAGAAGGAGAGGGAGACCTAAGCGTAGGTGGATATATATGCATCAATGACGACCTGAGGTCCAAAGGTTTGTTGGATGATGAGGTATGGGACAGAAACAAATGGAGAAAACTGGCCAGAAACATCGACCCCACATGAAAGTGGGAAAAGATGTAGACAAAGAAGAAGAAGAAGAAGAAGAAGAAGGAGTGAAGTTCCAATAGTAAACAGGACTAGTGCTACATGTATTAATATCAATTCTGCGATTCACCTGTATAAAAAAACAGTGAAGTTTTTAGCCATAGGAATGAAGTTTTAATGGTGGATAGAAATGGCCCTCCAGAGAGTAACACCATTTCTGATTTCCGCTTCTAAAAGCTACTGAAACATTTTTCTTGGGTTACAATTCTTTTGGAGACAAGAAATTGCATGGATATTTAATGTCATAAAAGAAATTAAGTTTTCGGTAAAGTTACAGTTCAGAGTATATAAATCAGACTTTATTTTCATATTAAATTAATTTCGAACTATAAAAAATTTAAAGTTGCTCTTAAAAAGTATTGTATTAAAATACATACTTTATATATATATATATATATATATATATATATATATATATATATATATATATATATATATATATATATATATATATATATATATATATATATATATATATATATATATATATATATATCGTCTCTCTCTTTCTCTCTTAATATCTATCTATCTATCTATCTATCTATCTATCTATACATATATATATATATAATATATATATATATAATATATATATATATATATATATATATATATATATATATATATATATATATATATATATATATATATATATATATATATATATATGTTGTCTCTCTCTTAATATCTATCTATCTATCTATTTATCTACCTATCTATGTGTCTATATATATATATAATATATATATATATATATATATATATATATATATATATATATATATATATATATATATATATATATATATATAATGTTATATCACAGCACAACATGAAGTAGAAAAGTAATACATACAAAACAAAGAAAAACGAAGAAGTACTTTATAATACGACCACACGACGGTCCTCCTCAGGATAATAGGACCGTAGTTCTGTCGTAATATATAGTACTTCTTCGTTCTTTTTGGAGTTTCATTTTTATGCCTTTTCTGCTTCATATATATATATATATATATATATATATATATATATATATATATATATATATATAATATATATATATATATATATATATATATATATATATAAATATATATATATATATATATATATATATATATATATATATATATATATATATAGATATATATATATATATATATATATATATATATATATATATATATATATATATATATATATATATATATATATATATATTCTTTTCTATTTTCAAAAGCACTTCATTTATTAATAATTTTACTCTCTTTTACATTTAACTATCTTCATTTCTTATCGATTATCGTATTTTATCGTATACAGATAAACAAAAAAAAGACACGTCATATAAAATATTGCGGTTTTTAAAGTCCATCAATTACTGAATTATCCTAGATCATAATCAGATTAAACAGTATTTAAGCTGTCCTTATATTTGTAGTACAATTCCTTACAAAGCTATATTTAATATAAAAAGCAAGAGATACTTGTTTTTTGTGGTGTAAATTGGTCTGATTAGAAATAGTTTTATGTCAAAATGCTTTTACACTTTAAGAAAGACTCGTACAGTGTCTGCAACACTCACAAATCAAAGAAACAATTATCAAAGAAACTTGAAAGAAATATCTGTAGAAACCCTTAAAAAAGGCTTAAATAGTTCCCTCTCTTTCTCACTACATAAAACTTCCGCAGGTCTTCGGAAGGCTTTTGATGCCTTTGATATTGAGAAGAAAGGATCCATCACCGTTACAACCATCGCCACTATTCTCAGAATGATGGGAGTCAAAGTCACAGAGAAAAACTTGCAAGAGATCGTCGCTGAAGTAGACGAGGACGGTGAGTGAGACAGGAGGGTTCTTCGGTTATTGTTTTAAATACATACATACATACATACATACATACATACATACATACATACATACATACATACATACATAATGGCCTAGTAAAGGGGTGGCCAAGTCAAAGCGCCCACATTTACCAGAAACTAATCATACCTTTATCACTCCTCTTACATACATACATACATACATACATACATACATACATACATACATACATACATACATACATACATACATACATACATACATACATGCTGGCTGCAATCCATAGTAAAGGAGTGGCCTAGTCAAAGTGCACACATTAGCCAGAAACCAAACATACCTCGATCGCTCAGCTTCGCTCCTTGAGGTTTAAGGTTTGCTACAATTCCCCCCACCACCACCCTGCTTGGGTTATCCACAGGGTGAGTTGGTAAGGATCTTCTGCCGTGATGCCCAAAATCTAGCTTTGTAAAGTGATACATTAGAGAGTGAATAAAAGAGTGGCTGTTCCTCTCTTAAATGCCATTTGCAGTAGCCTTTGCAAATAGTCATTAAATAGCCAACTTAGATTAAAGTTATCTTTTATATATTTTGTATTTCAACAACCCAGAAAGTCTCAGGTTTTCGTGATATTGTATTGTATTGAGCCTTCATTAAACAATGTACAATGTACAATGCTCATATCCACTTAAACCTGTAATCATTTTCCATATCGGTATATGCTCTCTAGGATATAGTGTGTTAATACCCAAAATGTAAAAAAATAATGATAATAATAATAATAATATAATAATAATAATAATAATAATAATAATAATAATAATAATAATAATAATAATAATAATAATAATAATAATAATAATAATAATAATAATAATAAGAGTGATCAAAATGATAATAATAATAATAATAATAATAATAATAATAATAATAATAATAATAATAATAATAATAATAATAATAATAATCACTGGAGAGCGTATTCTGTGTTTTCACTCTTTTTCTTTTCAGGTTCTGGTGAGTTGGAATTTGAAGAATTTTGCGCTCTAGCGGCCAAGTTTCTAATTGAAGAAGATGAAGAGTCTCTGAAAGCCGAGTTAAAAGAAGCTTTTCGTATATACGATAAACAAGGTATTCTTTGCTATTTCAACCGTCTAGTCTCATACTGTCATCAACTCTCTTTTATGCTGAAAGTCGTTTCTAATGCCAATAGCGGCAAACCCGCGTTCGAGTCCACCGCTGGTCGTTAGGAAGGACAGCCAGCCTTAATATCCCTGTACCAACTTGTCTGCGTCCACCCCATCAGACTGGTGGTTAATAGCTATACATACAGCAACAGACAACTACTACGGGTTGTCTGAAAGCTCTGCCATGTTCAACAGGAACAGATTTCGCTGTTCTTGTTGTACTTGTGGAATAGTCCTAATTTTGTGTGGGCCAAGGGCCTTTGTCTAATGATGGTCCATATGTGAGATAAGTTTATTATAGGAGTCCAGGTTAAGAGTTATTGTGAAAGAAGGAGAAAAGAGGGTCTATCTTGTGTGGACATTGACTTTTGTCTACTGGCGAAGAGATGTTTTGAGATGAAATCAGAGAGTGGGATACAAACTAGGGAGAAATGGCCGTGGCATGTCTTCAGCCTTATTCTTAACAGAGGTTTCGCACTGTTCCTTACCCATTGTATTGTTCTTTTTTTTTACCTTTAATCAACCCATTTCTCAACTTTAGAGGGCGGAATATAATGGAGTATAGAAGGAAAACTATTAGGTCTCCATTTTGTTTTTTCTTATATTTGTGAGATCCCACACTGCACCGGGTATTTATGGTAATGCGAATAACATTCTTACTTGACTTATTCACGTTCCAGGTGATGGTTACATAACGACGCAGGTCTTAAGAGAGATCCTGAAGGAGTTGGACAACAAACTTACCGAAGAAGATTTGGATGGCATCATTGAAGAAGTTGATGAGGATGGATCTGGTACCCTCGACTTTGATGGCAAGTTTTTTTTTTCTTATTTTTACATTCATGTGTATATTCATATTTATTCAAAAGTGGAGGAAGAAAACCCTGCTTTTTCCACAGACAATAAATGGTTCTCTGCCTTTCTAACAGTTAGCAAAAGATTTTTTCTTTTTGTGAGCTTATTTCTCATTCATATCTTAAAATCTAAAATTTCACTGTGTCCAATTCATAAACAAGTTTTAAATCGTAATTATAAGAGATCATGAATTAGTATCATCTGTATAATGTTAGATGTGTATAAATTTTTTGTTGGTGTTTTACATGTTTATGTCTAATAATTATAATTTTCAACTTGAAAACACATAATTTCGTTTCTTTTCTGGTCTTAATCTTCATTCTGTGATTTCCAAATCTTTTCAGAGTTTATGTCGATGATGGCGGGTTAAAGACTCCTTAAATATTTCCTTCTTTCCTTTAAATTTCCTCCTATCCTTCTCCTTCGCTTTCCTCGCTGATTTATTCCTGTATATCTAACTCTATTCGTCCTTTTCTTCTAATTGTGTTTGATTTTGCTTATGTTCTCTTGGACATGGCTTCTTTAACTCCTTTTAATCTCCACCCAAACTCCTTTATTAGACCTATCCTTAGTATCCAAATATCTTATCCTATACTACCAAAAGCACAATGTCCTCCTCCGCTGTTTTTAACAAATTCTTAATGAAATAAGGAAAAGATTCAAAAGCTTTTTTATTTTAATTTGCTGCCTTGTCACTTGTCTGCACAGTCTTGTATGTACCACTTTAGAAACTCAGTCTGTGATTATTATGTCTGTCGACACTCTTCGTCTGTTCGTTCAAATGCTTGTAAGTGTTACGGAAAGAGATAATAGTACTTAAACATCTCTCCTTAAAGGTCAAATTCCATTTTCATTCACAGAATTCATGGAGATGATGACCGGTTAATAAATATCAAATCGTGTTAAAAACATCCCAAATTTGCTCCTCACCAAATGCCCAGTTTTAAGTTCCTTAAAACATCCTGAGTCTATCCTTAAATATACAGAAAAAAACACTTTAATTTCTCTACCGACCATTGTCATGAAAAGATCTACAGCTACATCAGCATCCAAGATGGCGATAAGAGATTCCCACGTGTCAGCAGATCTCCAAAATGGCTTCTTCTTACCCTGGAGATGCTCTACCCAAACAGCTCCGGAAGCCTAGAACTCAGACAACATCCTCTAGAAGTTTCTGAAATGATGGGTACAGCTCCACCGTTTAATATGTCTCCTAGAATGTAATTCTTAATACAAGAAAAGATCCAGAAAACTTATATATGCTGAATGATTCACAGTTTTATATCTGTAACCATCATTTTACTTTACAGTGCATTAAACTTATTTTTTAATTTCATGATTTTTTTTTCTTTTTCTTTTTTTTTCCTTTTTCATACAGACTCACTTCAAGCTTCATCATAGATAACATGTAAAAAAAAATGAATAAAAAGTCTCATTTGCTTATGATATCCAAATTTGTCGTCATTTGTGAAAAAGAAAATCTATTTTAGAATATTTATGTCTATTCTTGAAAGACGATTAATACTGAGGAAGTTACACAGATGCAATTAATGAATAATATTCAAAATTTCACACACAAAATAATAAAACACATATATAAACCATTACCCAGAGAGAAGAATGACCATTTTTATTACCCCCCCCCCAAAAAAAAAAAAGTTTGTTTGTGGAAAAAGTTTTGGCGAGTTATTACATTCTTGTGTCAATTTTTCTGAAAGAGTAGCACATCAAAATAAATTCAACCTTCTATATAAAGCAATCTGTCTGTCATATTGGTTTTTAATCGAATTTTTGATACACGGAAGGCATATTTTGTGTGTGTGTGGTGTGTGTGTGTGTGTGTGTGTGTGTGTGTGTGTGTGTGTGTGTGTGTGTGTGTGTGTGTGTGTGTGTGTGTGTGTGTGTGTGTGTGTGTGTGTGTGTGTGTGTATAATGAAAATATAAAAATGGGTTTCATCAGCAAACGAGACAAATAAAAAAAAATATTTATGAGTATTTTTGCGGAAAATTCATATATTATCAGGAATTCAGTTTAGGGTATAATTTATTCCTATTGTTTTTTGAACTTGATAATGTTTATTAACATGCTTTAACCAATATTTTTATTTTATGATAAATAGTTTTCTTGAACGTATAATGGTAGTCCTTGCATTTCTCATTATATAAGTTCTGTTTAAAATAACTTAAGATTTACCTTATTAAAGAACTAAAAAATGTATTTTTATGTTATCAAGAACTGCAAATAAAACCTGAGAATGGATATTGAAACATTTTTTTTTTTTTTTTTTTTGTGGAGAGTCAAACTTTCGGACTCCATAGTTCCCTCATCTTCAGAGTCTGTGGGAGAGAACCAGTTCCCCAAGCTAAGCATCAGAAATCCATCCATCTATATACCAAGTCCATATTCCCCTCTATAAGGGGGTGGCTGAGTCAAAGAAAATAAATTATGAAATCTTTTAGAAAGTAAATTTTTTGAAGTGTAAACAATTTTTCCAATAAGTAAATAAATTAATTTGAAATCTCGAATATACAACAACAAAGTGACAAACAAAAATGTTTGAGTGTATATGTATGTATGTGATTACCTAATTGTGTTTACGGGAAAGAGCCCAAAGCTCGTATCTTCCCGTCTCCTGATCGGTTCCATTTTAGACTTAGTGATACTTATCATACCTGTCCTTAAAACTATGGATTGAGATAGCATTAACTACCTCCTCGCTTAGCGAATTCCAATTATCAACTACTCTTACACTGAGAAAGCATTTCCTTACATCCTGCAAAGAAGTTTTCTTACCAAGCTTCAAACTATGACCTCTAGTTCTAGAGCCAGCCATATCAAAATATCGATCCTTATCCACTCTATCATAACCATGAAGGAATTTAAAGACTGTCACCATATCCCCCCTCACTCTTCTAGCTTCGAGTGATGGTAAGTCTAATTCCCTCAGCCTCTCATCATAACTGAGATTGCGTATTTCTGGCACCAGTTTCGTGGCATGTCTTTGAACTTTTTCAAGCTTAGCTATGTGCTTTTTCAAGTGCGGATTCCAAAAGGGGGCTGCATATTCGAGTTTTGGCCTCACATAGGTATGTGCGTGTTTGAATGTGTGCTTGCATGTGCTTTGTGCTTGTGCTTATGTGTGATTTTATCTATGTGTGAGTGCGTTTGATGTTTTTGTAAGGAATATGATTGCTATTTGCTATTTTTGTGTCACTGTAAATCCCCATTATGGGAGGTGGCTACAGACAGGTGGAGCTGGAGAATAAAGCTGGATGCCTTTCTTAGCTTCCTGCTGGTGAACTCTAACAAAGGTTTCTCACTTCCCTAGTCGAGTGTAATATTTATTGTAATGAGGGTACCCAAGTCAAAGCACATAACCCATTTACCAGAAGCATTCACCCGTCCGTTTCAGCTTTAATTCACTCAATACTAAAAAAAGCAATCTATCTTATCATCCCCTCTCACAAACATTAGGAAACCCCATTATAAGGGTTCTGGCCAGAGTTTTCCCCACCAGAATCCATTCATATATCTTCCCTCCTTACAAAAGGAAAATACAAAGGGGGGTTATCCATATTCCCTAGTTCTGCCCCATACAATCTACTTTTATAGCACGCAGGGGAATTTGGATATGGCATCGTTGTTCTGGGTCCCTGATGAGAAGAAAAAAATGGTAATTGCAGAGAAAGATAGAAAGAGTGACTGAGTTAATGGAGGCAGAGAACGCTCAACATGTCCCCTTCACACAATTTTTGTTTTTGTATGTGTCAAAATTAGTCCTTATCCGAGATGGACTGGAATCAGACATATTGGAGCTAGAGGAACTCAGTCTGGAAGCCCTTCCAAATGCCCAGCGGCTGGAGTGAACTCACTTTAGTCAGGTTTGCCACTTCTCGACTAACGCCCTCTGCCAATAAGCTACAGATGCCCCTTTTACACAATTAAGTTACTATGAGGTTAAAATGTTGTCGATAGACTACATGAGAATGTAATAGACTTCACGATAATTAAGGTACACATGAAAGTGATACATAAGATACTATATGTAGTCACCGTGGTTCAAACGGTAGCGTCCGCGACTTTGAGGCATCAGGTCGAGGGTTCGCGCCCGTTCTCGGTCTGAGTTAGCAAGGGCATGCACTCAGGGTAACGATTGCATCTGCCAAAACAAGTCCTTTTCAAGAAGGCAACCGTCTTAGCCCTTGGTAGAAAAGGGAGTCCGTGACGTAAAACCGGAACAAACATAGGATACTATATAAGTTCCCTTTTGAAGAAGAAAAAATAAGTCTAAATGAATCAATTCTTCTTCTTAGCAAAAATAAATAAGAATACAGGGTGAGGCATAATCTATTCATAGAAGCACTCTCATTTCTCCACAATGCTTATGTTGCGTGCGTAAGTACGTTAGAATAGGGAGGCAA
>JAXCGZ010019140.1:25000-42500 GCA_037179515.1 Halocaridina rubra
AATAATAATAATAATAATAATAATAATAATAATAATAATAATAATAATAATAATAATAATAATAATAATAATAATAATAATAATAATGATAATAATGATAATAATAATAATAATAATAATAATAATAATAATAATAATAATAATAATAATAATAATAATAATAATAATAATAATAATAACAATAATAATAATAATGATAATAATAATAATAATAATAATAATAATAATAATAATAATAATAATGCTGTTTTCTGCTTTTGTAGGATGATAATGAATTATCACTTTTCATGAAATAGTGGATATATATATATATATATATATATATATATATATATATATATATATATATATATATATATATATATATATATATATATATTTATTTATATATATATATATATATATATATATATATATATATATATATATATATATATATATATATATACATTTCTTCTTCTGAGAGATATTTGTGGCTTAGGTAGTAAGGCCTCAGAATTTGTCTAAGCTCAGAAAAAGTTTTTTTTTTTTTTTTTTTTTTTTTTTTGGCTCCTGACCTCTGTCATAAAATATTGGAATGTTTTTCCATCTCTTTTATGCTGGATGGCCATCCAAATAAGTTACAGTTATAATATCAGAATGTTTCTACCGTAATGAAATTAGTCTAGAATTTAAGGGGAAAGAGTTCTAGGTTTGCAGTATTTCACAGCTTTCTTGTCCATGGCAAACGTTCCCCCACATGTGTTTCCTTACTTTGTTGTCGTCCGCTGAAGCCTCCTGGCTAGTAGAGTGGTAACGCACTGGCCTCGCATTCGCAAGGTCGACGGATCGCGCCCCGTCCAGGCAAGAGAGTTTAAGCTGTTTACTGGGGAGGTTACTGCTGTTGCTGGGCACCACAATGGGGGGGTTGGGGCCTGTGCCGGCTGGCGACCACCCTACGGGTCCTCCATTACCTGTTCCACCCATCTGTGGGTGGAGAACTTATATATATATATATATATATATATATATATATATATATATATATATATATATATATATATATATATATATATATATATATATGTAGTCGCCGTGGCTCAGTCGGTAGCGTCTCCGACTCTGAGGCGTCAGGTCGGGGGTTCGCGCCCCGTCACGGTCTGAGGTTAGCAAAGGCATGCACTCAGCGTAAGGATTACATCTGCCAAAACAAGTCCTTCGCAAGAAGGCAACCGTCCTAGCCCTTGGTTGATAAGGGAGTCCGTGACGTAAAACCGGAACCGGAACCATATATATATATATATATATATATATATATATATATATATATATATATACATATATATATATATATATATATATATAAAGTCGTCCGCTGAACAGTTTAATGGGATCTATGAGCTGTCCTAGCTTCGAGTCTTACATATATTGAAAGAAGCAGAAAAGTCTTTAATTATATTCCCATATCAAGTATTTCCATAATTCTTTTCTCAATAACACGAATATTTTCTTATTTTCTTTCTTTAGGGGGAATTTTTAACTATTTGGTTGAAGATATGGGGAGTGGATCCACGGACCAACTTCTAAAAGGGATAAATTGGTATAAAAAGGTTAAGAATCACTTATCAAGAGCGTTTTTTACGCTTCTTATATTTTGTTCCCTCGGTGCCAAAGCTGGTGTCGCCAAAAATGCAAGAAAATTTAATTTCTCTATTGTGCCAATAGCGTAACTTGGGTGAGGCATAAGGGTCACCAACTATGGTGGCACCAGTTATATGAAAAGAAATGCCAAAAAAATAAATAAATAAATAAATCCATCTCTCAGAAGCTAATGTCTCCTTTTCTCTGGTGTGAATCCACGTCCTTCCGATGCCATGGAGGTACAGTTACGTATAAGAATTAACCCTGAATTATTAGCAACAAAATACTCAGCTGGTGCCATTTTTTTTATCCATCTTTGGTACTTTAAATATACTTTGAAAATGGCATTGCTTTGGATATAACTTTTCCCAATTAGATTTCACATGACTAAAGATATGTTTTCTAGAATCACAAAAGCAGTTTTAGAATTTATTTTTGTTCGACTATTAATGATTGTCGTGAGATCAAAAAACTTAAATTTTTTTACATGACTAAAGATATGCTTTCTAAAACCACAAAAGCAGCTTTAGAATTTAATTTTGTTAGGCTATTAATGATTGTTGTGAGATCAAAAACCTTAAATTTTTTGACATGACTAAAGATATGCTTTCTAAAACCACAGAAGCATTTATAGAATTTATTTTTTTTCGACTATTAATGATTGTTGTGAGATCAAAGACCTGTAAGCCTTTTTTTTTTTTTTATAGGGTTGGAGGACCGATATAATAATGATTCAAGTATGGTTTATTACTGCAATCATATAATGGTCATAATCTCCTCTGTAAGCGTAGTCACCGTGGATCAAGCGGTAGCGTCCGCGACTCTGAGGCGTTAGGTTGAGGGTTCGCGCCCCGTCACGGACTGAGATTAGTAAGGGCATTCACTCAGGGTAGCGATTACATCTGCCAAAACAAGTCCTTCGTAAGAATGCAACCGTCCTAGCCCTTAGTGGAATAGGGAGTTCGTGACGTAAAACCGAATCCAATCCCCTCTGTAAGTATGGTGGCCGAGTCAGAGCACACAACCATTCACCTGTAGATCAACTCACCCCATCCCTCACATCCTAGTTCTTTAGAATGAAGGGTGATCATAACTCTTCCCCACATTGCTGCAATCATCCACAATGTAGCAGGGCACATCTCATCTGGTTTGGGCGCGACAACCGTGGTTTGCTAACTGATTTATTTTGTAATTGCCATAAGTAATTACTTTTTTATGAATTAAGCAAAAACGAAGTATTCCTACTGCATTGGTATATACTCTTGTTCCGGTTTTACGTCACGGACTACCTTTTTCTACCAAGGGCTTGGATGGTTGTCTTCTTGCGAAGGACTTGTTTGGCAGATGTAATCGTTACCCTGAGTGCATGCCCTTGCTAACCTCAGACCGTGACGGAGCGCAAACCCTCGACCTGACGCCTCAGAGTCGCGGACGCTACCTATTGAGCCACGGTGACTACTGCACTGGTATATACTCTATGATATAAATCCTGTTTTTGTGTCAACAAACTTGTTTATCTCCTGCTTGTCGGAAAATGAACACTCTTTTTAGATTATAAGTTTATTATTTATTTCAATATAATATTGCTTTCTTAAAGACAAAAGAAAGAACGAAAGGAACTTTGTACATTATTAGCTTAAAAACTCCTTTCATATTAACGGCAAAAGATTCGTGGCCTTGTACCATAGACATATTTTAAATGGTCTAAATTGTGATTCTCCGTTTGCAAACACCTTATTTTTGCAAGTTCAATTCATCTGGTCAGTTCTAATTACACTGACTTCTTTAAACTCACATCTGACAAGTAACAATACACTCCCGATCTCTGGTTCTCTCTATATTTTCTTCGTACCCAGGCCTGATGAGGGTAGATTTATTTTTTTTTTTTTTTTGCCCGTCGTGGTGTCACAATCATAAACAAACAAACTCACTGACAACGATTAAAAATACAATAGGCTGAAATCTGCAGGCGATATCAAGTATTTTAAAACTTTTAGATTCACATATGTACTTATGGATCCCAATCCTTGAGAATAATATCTCCACTTTAATATTTTCTTCTGAGAGATATTTTTCTTTCAATTTCCTCTTTTCGGTGTTACTGTATATCCTCCTCTGGAAAATATCTCAAATTGGATATCTGCAATGGAAGAAAAAAAATCATGTGAAATGTGTAGCATAAAATAAAAAAGTACTGTGTTAAAGCAATATCTAAAAAAAATTACTTGCTATGTTTCATGCCCTATATAATGGAAAAATTAAGAGGTCTTAGATACTGGTTGACAGAATGAGGCGAAAAAAGACGGCAAAGCACTGGAGCCAGTTCATCAGCATACTCCTTAAGGAACCTTTCACTGATGGATATTTAATTATTAAGGGAACCTATCAATGAAACAATAAAATAAACAAAACAATATTGATTGCTACAATCTTATATCGAGTCTTATATTCTTGAGAAGGGCTCCATTTAGTACCTAAAATATATAAATTAGTTTTTTTTATCTGAAGTTGTTTTACTGATTAGCAGTTAAATGGTATGGTACCCCATAGTGAAACAAGAAATAATATAGAACTAGTTTTCTTATAGGCTCTCTGGACATGACCCTAGAAATAAGGCTTTTGTGTAGAAGTTGACCCTTATCAATTACACAAGGTCAATGAGTACCCTGTGAGTTTATTGGGGTCAATGATGAAACAGTATTTTCATGACCTTTGACGTTCGTTCCGGTTTTGTTCCGGTTTTACGTCACGGACTCCCTTTTCTACCAAGGGCTAGAACGATTGCCTTCGTATGAAGGACTTGTTCTGGTGAAAATAAACGGTTCTCAAGCTCACATGTAAGGGTACCTCTTCCACATCTTACCCCATGTTCACAGAAGAGAAAAAGAACACCTATTCCCATTCCACTCAATAGAATGATGAATAGCGTTGCTACGTCGATGAATTCTGCAGATATAACTGTGTCAAGATCGCAAACTCGATCTGCAGATAAATATTTTGACGCCAATTTATGCAGTAGTCCAACTTCTCTCATTTTCTGTAAACTGAGCATATAAAATCACAATTACTTAAAAAATACTTAAGTTAACTACCAACTTTTACGTTTTCTACAAATGCAATTCAAAGAAAGCGTAATTTATAGAGACTAAATTATTTAGTAAAAATACGGCGCCTATATTTTGTTTTCTTTTAATATTCATTATATATTTTATCATTATTCTTAGCCTCTAGTTTAATCACAAAAGTATTCAAAATGTATAGAATTAAATAATAATAATGATAATAATAATAAAAATAATAATAATAATGATAATAAAAATAATAATAATAATAATAATAATAATAATAATAATAATAATAATAATAATAATAATAATAATAACAATAATAATACTAATAATAGTAATAATAATAATAGTAATAATAATAATAATAATAATAATAATAATAATAATAATACATACATACATACATACATACATACATACATACATACATACATATACCTTGGCTGTTTCCCCCTTAAATTGGGGGGTAGCCGACATCAAAAAAAGGAAAACAGTTTGGGGAGAAGTTATTCTCCCCTCTACTCCCCCTCTTCTTTGACGTCTCACAGGAGGTTGGTACACGGGGGGGGGGATTCCTAGTCCCCCCGCCCCGTCCACTTTTAGTCGCCTTTTACGACACGCAGGGAATACGGTGAGGCTATTCTTTGATAATAATAATAATAATAATAATAATAATAATAAGAAGAAGAAGAAGAAGAAGAAGAAGAAGAAGAAGAATAGCAAAATTAATGTTCCCAGGGGAAACCATTCTCACCTTTTGTCAAATATGATTTTGAAAGGCGAGGCACTCTGTAGGCCAATGGCCACTCCGCCCGTCAGGTATTCGCCAGGTAAGATCTTCACCTGACAAGCATCCTCTGGCGTCATTTGTCGAATATAATAATTGGTCGTGACACCAACGCCAATAAACACGTACTTCCCTGTTGACAAGGTGGGTTCTAGACAAGATCGACAGCTCTATATGTTAAGTATAATTTAACGTATATATATAATATTTTTTTAAATATTAAAACGAGATTCATGATAGTTTTTCATTTAACTTGAAGTATTCTTTGACAATATGAAGGCATAATGAGCCAATGTTATATATATTTCCAAACTATTAATGATATTATTATGTCTTCTATACTTAATACATGCGTTTTATAGAAAATGTTTGCACATTGTATCGTTATATATGTGTATTTCTACTGCTTCGTCCCACAGTTTTGCCGAATGGCACTGATTCCCATGCAAAGTGATGGCACTATGTTGTGCGTTCGTGCGTACATTATATTTATGCTAGTTAATTCTATTTTCTAGGGACTTTTTCTACTCTAGTTATAATTAACTTAACCTTATTTTAATAATGTTTATATTATTTTATCCTTATTTTCATTGTTAGGCTTCGTTGATAATAATATAATGATTTAAATTATTTTAAGTGGTTTTAAATATTTTATTTCTCAAAAAAATGTTAGCGATTTTTGATATGATAATGTATATATTGTTAGTTTTATTTTTATTAATTTTTTTGTGTCCGATATAACATCGTTGAGTTTTTGTGTGGATTCACTTATAAAACTCCTGATGAGGGCCGGTGGAGGGTGATAATTCTGAACATATGTTGTTTTTCTATATGCCTTTCTAAGTGGGGATTAATCTATATATTATTGTCTTTTTGTCATGAAACTATGCATGAATGCATCTATATATACATATATATACATATATATAAATATATATATATATATATATATATATATATATATATATATATATATATATATATATATATATATATATATATATATATATATATATATATATATATGTATATATATATATATATATATATATATATATATATATATATATATATATATATATATATATATATATATATATATATAAAATATATATATATACACACACACACACACACACACACAAACACACACACACACACACACACACACACACACACACACACACACACACACACACACTTAAACAGAAAATCAAGAAGTTAGAGGAAATGGTTACAAGCCTTGATGAAAAAATTCGGAATATGGATGGAGAAATGAAAGAGAATGAAACACTCAGAGAACAAATAAGATCTTTGGAGGAAGCAAATAAAGCACAAGGGCAGGAGAGAAAGGAACTAGAAAAAAGAATAAAGAAGCTGGAAGGGGAAAAGAGTCAACTAGAATCTAGAATTTCTAAACAAGAAGATAAAAACAACCAGCTAAATGACAACCTAAAGGAATTAGATGTTAGTTCACTGCTCTCTTCTGAGAGAGACGAGATTGCTGCTTGGAATGTTCAGATTAAGGAAAACATTGAACAGTTCAGAAAAGAGTTCCAGGAGCTGAATATGGAAAATGATGCCATGAAAACGTCCTTTGCTGATGCACTAAAGGGGAATGTGGCAGTAAAAGAGGCTGTAAAGGTGGTGGCACTGGAAAACATACAAACAGTTGACTATAAAGAGACAGTAATCGAAAAAATGAAAGACGTTGTGATGGAAAGGGCAAACCCACTCATCAGACAGGCACTTGATAAGGAGAAGACAGTGGTAATCTCAGGCATAAGTGAATCCCAGGAGCCAACATGGCAGGGGAGACTTGAAGAAAATAAAGCTAATGTTGTAGACCTGATAAGAAAGCTTGGAGTAGTATGTGGTCCTGAGGATATTGTAAACATACACCAACTAGGTAGATATTCGAGGGAAGGAAAGCCGAGACCAACAAAAGTAACCTTTGAGAGAGGGGAGACATGTAGGGAAATATTGTTGAGAAAAAAAAGTCTAAAAGACCTTCAAGAATGCAAAGAAGTGTTCATTAGACGATACAGAACACAGGAAGAGATGGGAAAGATCAAAAACTTGTTGCAAGAGGCAAGAAGGTTAAATGATGAAAGAAATGAAGAAGAGAAGAAAAATTTTCGTTACAGAATACTTCCAGACAAAGGGGAGATAAAGAAGATAATGACAGAAGATCAGGGGATGGGGCCTCATTAAGATTGTTATACACAAATGCTGATGGATTAGCTGGTAAGGCAGTAGAATTAAAAGATAGGATTCACAACAGTAAGGCAGATATAGTAGCAATTACAGAGACTAAGTTGAGTGAGGACATAAACAGTGTCACAGTTTTTCCTAAGGGCTTCAGAATACTAAGGGTCGAAAGATCTGAGAGGACTGGTGGAGGGATAGCACTGCTCATAAGTGAGAGGATTCAAGTTGAAGAAATAAACTTGGCTATAGAAAGTGAGTTCAGGGAATTTCTTGTTGCCCGCATAAATACTTGGTCAGAGAGCATTATAATAACTGTTGCATACAACCCACCAAGGAACCAAAATAGGCTTGAAATTTATGAGGAAAGTCATATAGGTACGATTGAAGTCATAAACTCAGTTGTTAACATGGCGCGGGAGAAAAAATGTAGGATTTTGATTATGGGAGACTTTAATCATAAAGAGATAGATTGGATAAATCTTGACCCACACAGTGGTGAGGACTCATTCGGGGCAAGATTCCTAGATTGCGTACAAGGGAATTTCCTACACCAACATGTAATGGAACCAACAAGAGCCAGGGGTGGGGATGAGCCATCACTACTTGATCTGGTGTTCACAGATAATGTGTTGGATATTGAAAATATTGAGTATGAACCACCAATTGGAAAGAGTGACCACTGTGTGTTGTTGATGGAGTATATCATTGAAGACATTCTTCCTGAGAGTAGAGGCACTGAGGACATGAGGAGGAACTATCCGAAAGGAGATTACATCAAAATAAATGAGCTTTTTGCAGTTATTGACTGGAGAACCTTATTTTACAACAAATCTGTACAAGAAATGTATGACATCTTTTGTGAGAAATATGGGAAGATAGTAGATTGCTGCATACCTGTCACCAAAGTAGGTGTAATTCATGCCAGAGAGAAATGGTTCGATAATGGGTGTAAAAGAGCTAAGGAGTGGAGAGACAAATGCTGGAAAAGGTATAGGAGGAGAAAAAACATAAATGCCTGGCAAACCTACAAAAGAGCAAGAAATGACTACCTAAGTAAAAGGAGAGAGGCAGAGAGAGATTATGAGAGGGACATCACCAGGAAGGCTAAAGAAAATCCCAAGCTTTTCCACAGCTTTATCAGAGGAAAACTGAAGGTAAAAGAACAGGTTTTAAGGCTAAAGAGAGCGGATGGAAGCATCACTGAGACGGACGAAGAGATCTGCAAAGAATTGAACAAGGAGTTTCAGTCAGTATTTACAGTAGAAAATACCCCACCCCCTCAGATTGCAGTGATAGAAGCTCAAGGGCCGGTATTAGAGAACATCAACCTTACAGCCACAGAGGTATGCAAAGCGCTGATGGATTTAGATGTTCATAAAGCTACAGGTCCTGATGACATATCCCCTCATGTGCTTAAAAAATGCGCAAACACAATATCAGTGGAACTAAGTATCATATTTAAGGAGTCACTGGAGTCGGGGGAGATTCCAAGATGCTGGAAACAAGCAAATGTGATACCTATCTTCAAAAAGGGAAGGAGGGATACGGCTCTGAACTATAGACCAGTTTCCTTGACCAGCATAGTTTGCAAACTTATGGAAAAACTACTAAGGAAACATATCTCTCTTCACTTGGAATCCTTCAACTTTTTGTCAGTGAGGCAACATGGCTTCAGAGAAGGAAGATCAACAGTAACAAACTTATTAGAATTTTATGATGAGGTAAGCCAAATCTTACAGGAAAGAGAGGGCTGGGCAGATTGCATATTCCTAGACTTCCAGAAAGCGTTTGACACTGTTCCACATGGGAGACTTATTAGGAAGCTGCAATCAATGGCTAGAATAGGTGGAAATGTCTTGGAATGGATAAAAACTTACTTAGAAGGAAGGGAACAGAGGGTTAGAGTAAGACACTCAGTGTCTGAATGGAGAAAAGTTAGTAGTGGAGTTCCACAGGGTTCAGTTTTAGGGCCACTTTTGTTCCTTGTATATGTAAATGACCTACCAGAGTCTGTAAATTCATTCATGAATATGTTTGCAGATGATGCAAAGATTGTGAAGAAAGTAAAAAACGAGAACAATGGTAGAGAACTTCAGGAGGATCTAAATAATCTGCATGAGTGGTCAGAAAAGTGGCTAATGAAATTCAATACCTCAAAATGTAAGGTAATGAGAATGGGTACAAGTGCAAGAAGGCCCAAGCTTGACTACTCGGTGGCTGGAGTACAACTTCAAGAGACAGAAAATGAGAGAGATCTAGGAGTAAACATACTGGCAGATTTGTCTCCAGAAATACATATAAATGGCGTAGTAAGGGCAGCATATGCATTCTTATCAAATGTAAGGGTAGCCTTCAGGCACATGGACAAGGAAATGTTCAGAAATATTTATGTAACCTATGTGAGGCCAAAACTCGAATATGCAGCCCCCTTTTGGAATCCGCACTTGAAAAAGCACATAGCTAAGCTTGAAAAAGTTCAAAGACATGCCACGAAACTGGTGCCAGAAATACGCAATCTCGGTTATGATGAGAGGCTGAGGGAATTAGACTTGCCATCACTCGAAGCTAGAAGAGTAAGGGGGGATATGGTGACAGTCTTTAAATTCCTTCATGGTTATGATAGAGTGGATAGGGATCGATATTTCGATATGGCTGGCTCTAGAACTAGAGGTCATAGTTTGAAGCTTCGTAAGAAAACTTGTTTGCAGGATGTAAGGAAATACTTTTTCAGTGTAAGAGTAGTTGATAATTGGAATTCGCTAAGCGAGGAGGTAGTTAATGCTATCTCAATCCATAGTTTTAAAGACAGGTATGATAAGTATCACTAAGTCTAAAAATGGAACCGATCAGGAGACGGGAAGATACGAGCTTTGGGCTCTTTCCCGTAAACACAATTAGGTAATCACAATTAGGTAATCACACACACACACACACACACACACACACACACACACACAGCCCCCTTTTGGAATCCGCACTTGAAAAAGCACATAGCTAAGCTTGAAAAAGTTCAAAGACATGCCACGAAACTGGTGCCAGAAATACGCAATCTCGGTTATGATGAGAGCTGAGGGAATTAGACATGCCATCACTCGAAGCTAGAAGAGTAAGGGGGGATATGGTGACAGTCTTTAAATTCCTTCATGGTTATGATAGAGTGGATAGGGATCGATATTTCGATATGGCTGGCTCTAGAACTAGAGGTCATAGTTTGAAGCTTCGTAAGAAAACTTGTTTGCAGGATGTAAGGAAATACTTTTTCAGTGTAAGAGTAGTTGATAATTGGAATTCGCTAAGCGAGGAGGTAGTTAATGCTATCTCAATCCATAGTTTTAAGGACAGGTATGATAAGTATCACTAAGTCTAAAAATGGAACCGATCAGGAGACGGGAAGATACGAGCTTTGGGCTCTTTCCCGTAAACACAATTAGGTAATCACAATTAGGTAATCACACACACACACACACACACACACACACACACACACACAGATATATATATATATATATATATATATATATATATATATATATATATATATATATATATATATATATATATATATATATATATATATATATATATATATATATATATATATATATATATATATATATATATATATATATATATATATATATATATATATATATATATATATATGTATATATATATATATATATATATATATATATATATATATATATATATATATATATATATATAAATATATATATATACACACACACACACATGGGAGACTTATTAGGAAGCTGCAAGCAATCTCTAGAATAGGTGGAAATGTTTTGGAAGGGATAAAAACTTACTTAGAAGGAAGGGAACAGAGGGTTAGAGTAAGACACTCAGTGTCTGAATGGAGAAGAGTTAGTAGTGGAGTTCCACAGGGTTCAGTTTTAGGGCCACTTTTGTTCCTTGTATATGTAAATGACCTACCAGAGTCTGTAAATTCATTCATGAATATGTTTGCAGATGATGCAAAGATTGTGAAGAAAGTAAAAAACGAGAACAATGGTAGAGAACTTCAGGAGGATCTAAATAATCTGCATGAGTGGTCAGAAAAGTGGCTAATGAAATTCAATACTTCCAAATGTAAGGTAATGAGAATGGGTACAAGTGCAAGAAGGCCCAAGCTTGACTACTCGGTGGCTGGAGTACAACTTCAAGAGACAGAAATGAGAGAGATCTAGGAGTAAACATACGGGCAGATTTGTCTCCAGAAATACATATAAATGGCATAGTAAGGGCAGCATATGCATTTTTATCAAATGTAAGGGTAGCCTTCAGGCACATGGACAAGGAAATGTTCAGAAATATTTATGTAACCTATGTGAGGCCCAAACTCGAATATGCAGCCCCCTTTTGGAAACCGCACTTGAAAAAGCACATAGCTAAGCTTGAAAAAGTTCAAAGACATGCCTCGAAACTGGTGCCAGAAATACACAATCTCATTTATGATGAGAGGCTGAGGGAATTAGACTTGCCATCACTCGAAGCTAGAAGAGTGAGGGGGGATATGGTGACAGTCTTTAAATTCCTTCATGGTTATGATAGAGTGGATAGGGATCGATATTTTGATATGGCTGGCTCTAGAACTAGAGGTCATAGTTTGAAGCTTCGTAAGAAAAGTTCTTTGCAGGATGTAAGGAAATACTTTTTCAGTGTAAGAGTAGTTGATAATTGGAATTGGCTAAGCGAGGAGGTAGTTAATGCTATCTCAATCCATAGTTTTAAGGACAGGTATGATAAGTATCACTAAGTCTAAAATGGAACCGATGAGGAGACGGGAAGATACGAGCTTTGGGCTCTTTCCCGTAAACACAATTAGGTAATCACACACACACACACACACACACACACACACACACACACACACACACACACACACACACACACACACACTATATATATATATATATATATATATATATATATATATATATATATATATATATATATATATATACACACACACACACACTTTCTCTCACATGCAATACAGACCTTGTATAACTTTTTGAAGGCCTTCACTGTAATTGGAGACGAGATTACTTGGATTCTTCAGTACGATCTTTTTCCAAACATCATTTAAGATCCGACATTCCTCCGTGTCTGGATTGGCACACGTTTGCTGACAATGGAAAATTGAGGCCTCTGATGAAAGCTATTTATTATTATTATTATTATTATTATTATTATTATTATTATTATTATTATTATTATTATTATTATTATTATTATTATTATTATTATTATTTTTGATTATTATTATTATTATTATTATTATTATTATTATTATTATTATTATTATTATTAGTAGTAGTAGTAGTAGTAGTAGTAGTAGTAGTAGTAGTAGTAGTAGTAGTAGTAGTAGTAGTAGTAGTAGTAGTAGTTACATAATCTACATTACCAGGAATAATCAGATATTAAAATACACTATGCAATCGCTAATCAATGCTTATTAACCTAACATGACGTGCCATCAGTACCCAGGTACTTGTTCCTAATTAAGAGAGGGCACTATATCTATTGCAAATAAAATAATGTTTACATACTGTGAAGTAATAATTACAGTAGGTACATGAAGTACAGATATTATCAATAAAATATTGACTTGATTATCAATACATATCTATTGTTCTGGTTTTACGTCATGGTCTCCCTTTTCTACCAAGGGCTAGGACGGTTGTCTTCTTGAGGAGGACTTGTTTTGGCAGATGTAATCCTTACCCTGAGTGCATGCCCTTGCTAACCTCAGACCGTGACGGGGCGCGAACCCTCGACCTGACGCCTCAGAATCGCGGACGCTACCGCTTGAGCCACGGTGACTACTCAAAACATATCTATTGGCATAGCTATGTCTATGGGACTTGCAAAGAAAAAATACCGTTAAAGACAATATATTGAAAAATATCTATAGTAATTGTCAAAGAAAAAAGACCAAAAATAGGATAAAAAAAAAAAAATATCTGAAATGGCTGCATACCGAAGCAGTGACTTGAAAGAGATCTTTGGCGTTACAACCAGCGTCCCAGTCCGTTTGTTTTGACAGTCCGTAGAGATCGGAAAATGGCAGCGAAGCGGGCAAGGTAACTGTCAGATGGGAAGTCAGAGTGGCTGAGTACGCGGCATAGACTATGACAGACACGAAGTAGCCAAACCAGAAGACGATTCTTGCAGCCACGCTGGAGGGCCACGTTTCACATCCTTTATTCATGATTATAAGAGAGTGTGTGTGATATTAGTTCTTGAAAACAGAATGATGAAAGTCATGTTGAATTTAGAAGATTAATAAATGAAAAGTATTAGAGGAAAGGTGATTGCTCGAGAGGATCCCTCTTAGTTTCGCTGTTCAGGAACTTGAATAATGAGTAGCCGCACTGGCAACCTGTTCGAATTAGGATGATAATGTGATTTATTCAGCTTAAAAAAAATAGTACTACTACTACTACTACTACTACTACTACTACTACTACTACTACTACTACTACTAGTAGTAGTAGTAGTAGTAGTAGTAGTAGTAGTAGTAGTAGTAGTAGTAGTAGTAGTAGTAGTAGTAGTAGTAGTAGTAGTGCCTACCTTGTTGCAAGAGAGCCGAGACCATAAACCATGAAGCTTCGTTGAGGGTAGTAGGATTTTCTGCCAAATGCCTTCTTAAAAACCAATGACGTAATTTTTCGATGTAAACAAGAGATACCATCAACACCAGCATCGTGGCGAATATTGCCACGTATAAGACTCCCTCCATGGGATTAAAATAAGCCAGGAGCTTCTTCCATATGTCTTCGGAGGTTGCCACAAACAACTTGCGACTTTGTATATGATATGGAAAAAGAAAACAATTATTATGGGTAGATTTCCCACAGCCCAAACTTCATATTGTCATAATTTATTTATGCACAAGACTTGTACACTGGCTAATGGCTCTTATCAAAGCATACTTCGTGAAGATACTGTTGCACTCTACACCTCTCTCATCAAATGGCACATTCCTAAATACTGCAGAGTAACTTGGACTTCTACATGAGAATTCTAACCAGTCTCTTGTTCTAAACCCTACAACCTCGTGAGCATTCTCTTGGAATCTCCCTGTTTTATGAGTGTGACACCGGGACAAACAAGTATGTTACCCTCATTAGGTTCGGACACGAAGAACAAAGTAAGATGAAGAGAAGTAGAAGGTTAAGGACAAGGCATAAATAAGGGAATGATACTCAATAGGAAAAGGACAGGCTGAAAGAATAGTCGAAGTACTGAAACCTAGAGATATGGCAGGCTTAGGCCCTGACCCGCTTTTTGCAGGAAGATAGGTTACGAAAATTAAGAAAAATGGAAGAAGGAAGAGAGTTCTAGCGTCTGGAAGTGGATGGGAAGAAGCAGTCGTTGCACTGTCCAATCCGCAGCTACAAATCTCCACACAGTACCTGTGAGTCGAGGCACTTGATGAGTGATTATCGGCCTCTGCAGTGAGGGAACAATGCAACTCGCCAACTTCTCAGAGCAGCGATGGAAGTAGCAGCGACAGAAAAGAGAAGGGGATGATACCTTTCGGTAAAGAAAAAGAGAATCCAGATTAAAAGTGAGATAAGAGTCACTGATGAGTATGATTGACTTAGAATTAACCCGATTAAGGTGATAAGTAAAATAAGAAGCAGCGCAGATGTGTGAGTATTCAAAGCAGGGACAGATAAGATCTTTATAGATTTTAAGTAACTGTAATGAGGAAAAGTAATGACGAAAACGAAATAAAACCCCCAATTTTTTGGATGCAGATTTAAAAATTTGGATTAAGTGACTCCTCCAAGACAAGTTAGAGTCTGTATATCTGGATTTCCAATAAGTTCCTAGAATTAAGAGGGTTATTTTTGTTAGTTTCGAAGACAATAGGTCTGTCAGGAGGAGAAGAAGATAAAGAAATAGCCAGAAACTATCTCTTGGAGGCATTAATTGAACTAAATATTGGGTACCCCACTCAGGTACCCTCTGCAAATCGGAGTTGAGAGTAGAAGAAAGAGTGATATGAGACTGATTATGAATAGCAAAAGAAGACTGTAAAAGGCAAAGCAAAAATGAAGGGTATCATCATAGACAAAGGCATGAAGAAAAGAGGAGGATGGGGATTGACGAAGATTGTTGATGAAGAGAAAGAACAGATTAGGTGAAAGAACAGAGCCCTGTGGAACATCACTGGTAATGGGGAATGAGCTAGATGTTGCACCTTAAACAATCACAGATATAAGATGGTCAGAAAGAAAACTGGAAATAAGAGAACAGAGAGAAGAGGGTATAGTCATAAGCTGGGAGTTTGACTAACAGAACCTTATGCCAGACTCTTTCAAAAGACTTAGAGATATCATGGGTGACTACAAATGATTCCCCACAATACCTCGGAGAAGATGACTATACATGAGTAAGTAGGTCAGGAGGTCACCAGTAGATCTTGCCTTGCAGGAGCCTTACTGGTGATTTGAGATAAGCGAGTTAGATTCAAGATGTTTCAAGAAGTGAGAATTGAGCAAAGTTTCAAATACTTTAGCGATTGCAGAGGTTTGGGCAATTGGTCGGTAGTTGGAAGGAATAGAGCAGTCACCCTTCTTAGGAACAGGTTGAACTAGAGCATGCTTCCAAGATGAAAGATAGGTACTTGTTGAGAGGTTGAATTAGGGCATGCTTCCAGGATCTAGGATAGATATTTGTTGAGAGAATGAGGCGAAAAAAATAGGCATAGCACGGGAGCCACTTAACCTGTAAACTCTTCAAGGAGCCTTGCAAGGATACCGTCGGGTTAGGATGTCCCCTCGTTCTTCTTTAGAAACAAAGAACCTCATGAACTTTGCATAAAGATAGAATAAGAGTGGGCATAGGGTTAGAGAGTGGTAAAATACGAGGAACAAGTGCACTGCAATCGCTTATGGAAGAGTTAGCAGAAAAATGAGAACCAAAGAAAGTTGCTTTTTCAGTGGGAGAATAAGCTATTAATCCATCAGAATGAATGAGAGGGGGAAAGCTGGAGTTACAAAATCTTTTGAAGAGGTAATTGGTTATGACCAGAAACATTTATCAGTGGGAGAGGTGTTAAGGCCATCAACTTCCCTTCTTAAAAATGAAGTTTAGACCATTGAATAAGAGCAGTGTAGCGATACCTAGCCATAATAGTTAAAGCAGAAGAAGTTGGTATGACTGGTATGCCCCATCCATGGCCTGAATAGCCATGGAGCAGGCACAGCCAAACCAAGGATTAAGGGGAGAGAAATTTTTCATAGAGAAAAGATGAACGCTCCTTTTCCTGAGGTTATAATCTCAGCAACTTTTAGGGCTACCTGATCAGAACTGCTGTTCCGAAAGCAGTAGTCATCCCATGGACAGTGAAAGAGAAAGTTATGCAAATAATCATGTTGGGTACGCTCGAAGTACCAAAGGTGGTGCTGAGTAGGAGGAATTGAAGGAGGGGAAGCAAAAATGGAAGAGATTGAGATCACAAAGTGATCAGATTTACCAAAAGGGGATAGCACAGAATAGAAGTATTTTGAAGGATTAGAAGTAAGAAATAGGTCAAGAGTGTTAGTTGCATGTTCGTGGCGATCGAGAACACGAGTAGGATGTTTGATAATTTGCACCAGATCGTGAGCAATAGAGAAAGCAAGGATCTCATTCCCTCCTACTTCAAGCCCTGTATAAATTGAGACACCAGTTGATTTCTACTTATTGTGTAAGAGTAATTCTTCAAAGAGAAAAGCTTAGTATATATTAAATACCTTATTAAATATATGGGTTGTGTGTATGTAATAACTTCGTT
>JAXCGZ010019140.1:52500-57500 GCA_037179515.1 Halocaridina rubra
AGGAATGAGAGCAGAGAGAACATGACAGAAATGTGCACTGAGAGAGAGAGAGAGAGAGAGAGAGAGAGAGAGAGAGAGAGAGAGAGAGAGAGAGAGAGAGAGAGAGAGAGAGAGAGAGAGAGGAGAGAGAGAGAGAGAGAGAGAGAGATGCTGATTGCCAATTCTGTACTTAAAAAGAAGGATGTGCACAAGTATATGTGGGCCAAAGTAGATAATGGTAGAGTATTTGACAGAGCAGTATTGGATTATTTTGTGGTGGACAATTGGGTGATTGGAAGAGTATTAGATGTGAATGTGCTGAAAGGAGATAGTGGTGGAATATCTGATCAATATTTAATAGAAAGTAGAGTGAGAGTGGGAGAAAAATGAAGAAAAGGGAGAAGCAAGAGAGAAGGGGAGGTGCTAAAAGTGAGTGAATTGAATAAGAAAGAGCAAGATTGATTATAAGTCTAGTCTGAGGAATATGTGGAAAATAGTGAAAGAGAAAGTGGAGGAGGGAGTGAAAAAAGAATGGAGTTGTCTCAAAGATGAAGTCGCAAAGTGTGCCGAGGCAGTGTGCAGAGGGAGAGTAAGTGGTGGAAGTAAAAGAAAAGACAGTGAATGGTGGTATGAGCAAGTGATTGCAGTGGTGGCTGAAAACAAGCAGGCATATGAGGTATGGCTGCAAGTATGTAATGTAGAATCATATGAAAGGTACTTTGCAAAGAGGAGATTAGCAAAGCACACGGTGATTGAGGTAAAGAGAGAAACGGATGTAAGGTGAGGCAGATGCTTGTCTTAGAACTTTGAAAGGAATAAAAAGATGTTTTGGAAGGAAGTCAAAAGAGTGAGGAAAGGTGAATGTGGTAGGGAGGAGAGGGTGAAAGGAGCAGATGGGCAGTTGCTAGTAGATGAAATAGAGATGAGAGAGAGTGATGGGCTGAATATTTCAAGGAACTAATAAATGAGGAAGCTGATAGAGAGGCAGAGATTGTGGCTGTGGGAAATGAATGAAGAATGCCAATGTTTGGTGATGAGAATGTTAGAAAAATAACAAAAAAGGAAGTACATTTGGCATTGAGAGCAATGAAAGCAGGTAAAGCACCAAAGAGAGATGTGGTTCATGTTGATTGCTTGTCAAAAAGTGGGGAGGTATTAGTAAAATAGATGGTTAGGTTGTTGAATGTATGTTTCATGAAAAGGAGGGTCCCAGTTGATTGGTTGAGTGCATATGTAGTTCAACTTTTCAAAGGGAAATTAGATAAGTATGAGTGTAGTAGCTTAAGAGGAATTAGTGTGTTAAGGTATATGAAAGAGTGCTAATTGAGAGGATTAGGAAAGGTATGCCATCCATCCATATCATTCTAGATCTTCCTCTTAAGCTAAATCCAATCACTTCTGCACTCCACACTCTCTTCACTACTCGTTCACCCCTCATCCTTTCCATGTGTCCAAACCAACTCAACACTCTCTGATCTAACCTATCCAACAGCTTCCTGTCAACACCCCTTCTCTGGTTGACATCCTCATTTCTTATTCTATCTATTCTAGATACATCAATCATACTTCTCAAACACCTCATCTTTATTATATTCAACATGTTCCTTTCATCCTATCTTTCATTTCAAGTCTCTGCTCCATACAATGCTGTAGGCACAATCACACTTCATATATGCTTCTCTTTGCATTCATACCATATATCTATTTTCATTACAAATTTCAGCCAGCCTAGACATTTACTAGCTTCCTTCACTCTATGACTAACCTCTACATCCACTCATTCACTCCTTGATACATGTGATCCCGAATACTTAAAACTTTCAACTTCTTCAAGCAACTCCCCATTCACTCTTACATTCAGTCTGCCAATATTAACACTCCTTTTGCTTATCATGTCTTTAGTTCCTTCTTCCATACACCCTAACAGACTCGTCATCAAATGATTCAGTTCATTCTCAGTATCAACCACCAGTATAGGATCATCCACAAATAGAAACTGATTCAAGTTCCACAGTTTTCCACACTCACCCATTAGTTCCAAACCTATGTCTAATACTCTTTCATCTCCTTCTCTGGCCACTACATCCATATACACATTAGATAGCCATGGCGACATTACACAACCCGGACATAACCCTACATTCACCTTAGAATATCCTTGCCCGCCTACCTTGTGGGTGATCCAAGAAGGGTGGAAGGGTGGGAAATGTGGCAACCTTATATTCCCAAGGCGCTATGAGTAATGGTTGAGGTATGTGTGGATAGTCGTGAGTGCGTGTTTCTTACAAAAGGGGAATGGGGCTAGTTAAATGTATATGTTGTATTATTATTATTGTTATTATTATTAGAAGTAGTAGTAGTAGTAGTAGTAGTAGTAGTAGTAGTAGTAGTAGTAGTAGTAGTAGTAGTAGTAGTAGTAGTAGTAGTAGTAGTGTGGATTATGAACTCTCCTTAAATATAAAATTCACTTTATTTCCCCATAATTTTTTGATCAGGGAGAAAAGAAGGTTACAGTATTTCTGGTTTCTTAACACGAGAAATTGCTTGACGCAAAGGTTCATAACCTTGGGGACGTGAGTGGCTATTAAGTGGAAAGGCGAGAACCGGTGGGAAAATAAGTAGGAATTTTTTCTATTGGGAATTCTCTTGTAGAATGTTCGACTAATTTGTGACGAACATAAAGAGAACTGCTTTTCTGTATTGGATTCAAATTCAAGGAGAATATTTAATTAATTGGTTGAAGTGACCGCGATAGTGTAGTGGTTAAAATACAAGATTCTTGAGGTACTAGACATGCTATTGAGGCCACCGCGGGGTGTTGGGAAGGACATCCATTCATAATTCCTCATCACCAAGCTATCTGTGAATACTCCCATAAGAAAAATTAATAGTGAAAAATTAAATGTCTGAAAATGTGAGAAAGATGCATGGAGGCAAAAACCAACTCGTAGAGGGTCAACGGTAGTAAAAAGTTTAAGAACCTCTGGTTAGAAGCTGTTAGAGCATATTTAGAGTTTTGTTTAAAAGATAAACCACTTACTGCAACTCAATAAAAACAATTTTACTTTAAAATGTTCTAGCAAGCCGTCAATTCACACATTTTAGAAGCACATTCATGAGTGAATAACAAAATCAGAAAAGTTTATACATAAAGGTATATATCACTGCATTGATATATATTCGATGTATATCTAAATTTTAAACAAAGTACTTTGTAAACTATGAATTGGGTGATGTGCGTCTGTACTGAGTGATTTATTAAACAAATTACGTCGTTTCTTCAATTGTGATTTATTGGTATATCGCTTTTTTTTAGTCTTACATCTCTCTCTCTCTCTCTCTCTCTCTCTCTCTCTCTCTCTCTCTCTCTCTCTCTCTCTCTCTCTCTCTCTCTCTCTCTCTCTCTCTCTCTCTCTCTTTTTTATTTATTTTTTTTTATTTATTTATTTTTTTTTTTTACACATATGTAAAAAGTGGAGCTCAGCCCGCTTCATGTAATAGTCTATATGTTTGTATAAAGTCAGAAATTCCTCTTTTCAAGAGGGTAATTAAGTCAAACAACAGACCCATTCACCAAAAGAACTTTTCATTCCATTTTTTTTTTCATCTTGTTCCTCTCAAGATGCTAACAATCACCACCATTTATTCTCACTCATTCCATAACCGCTCACATTCACAGATTCAATTTCAAGCGTTCTGGTTACAGTTTTCCTACCAGAACTCCCTCATATGTTTTAACTGGAGACAGGAGGTAAATAAGTAGGGGAGGTCAGCGTTCCCAAGTCATCCCAATTAGTCGACTCTTACGACCCGCTTGGCTACATAGAGGCAGTAATCTTGTCCCTCACCTCGAGAAAAGGAAGAAAATGTGAAGTAAAGAAGAATGAGCTACAAAGGACAAGATGTTCAACTCCTCACTAAAACAGAACCCACCCATTAAACAACCGCGTAGTATTGACTTACACTATATTACCCAGTGATTATTGACTTCTTGTAGCCAGTAATGATAACTAATTAATCGTTTGGTTTACAAAATCTCTCTGGGATTTAATTATGAACATTTTACATACATATACAATCGTCGTAATCCCCCTTGTAAGGGGTGGTTGAGTCAAAGCACATACACATTCACCAGGAGAAAACATATCTTGATTATTCCTCTTAGCTCCTTGGAGATAAAAGGCTGCTACAAAGCCCTTCACCACCACTCTACTAGGATTTACCACAGTGTAAGTGGGCAAGAATACTCTGCAGTGAGGCTTGACAGTCGCAGCTAGTTTAACCCCACCGCTTCATGTCATGGTCATCTCAACCCACTAATGAAATACACAGACCTACTGAAATGAACACTCCCACCAAACTATCCGTTGCAGTGCAATTAATAATAATAATAATAAATTATCCTGAGGAGAAAAATCTTCTCCATTCGCTGCGGGATCGGAGTTCCTGACTAGGCTTCACCCGAGTCCTCATATTTGCATTTGCTCTTCTCCCAGCTCAGTCTTTCTTAAACCCTCATTCACACAAGCCTTCCACATTCCTAAAGAGATACACAGAAGCTCTTTTATTGGAAAATACTTGAAACCTCCAAGAATACTAAACCTATATATACATTTTTTTTGCAATTTTATCCGCCGTAATCTATCCCCATTTGATTTGGGATGGACATAAATACATTGGGGCTAGGCCATTAAACCTAGATGCCGTCCTAACGCCCGGCACCTTCATCGAACTCACGAATGTCAGGCTCATTATTTCTCAACTTGCGTACTCTGCCAGTGAGATAATGTTGTCACCTTTTATCTATACATACAAACCAGCAATAAAATTAATTTGATAAATCATTCACTATAAGAGTTGCACAACAATAATGAAATGGAACATTTTGTAGCAATATACAATGTAAATGTTTTTGAAGACTTACTAATATTATATTTCTGGAATATTCATATAAAAAACTCTAACAGTGGTCGATATTATATACCTGAAACAATGGACTATTGAAACAGAGGATAACTGAA
>JAXCGZ010019140.1:70000-75000 GCA_037179515.1 Halocaridina rubra
TAATAATAATAATAATAATAATAATAATAATAATAATAATAATAATAATAATAATAATAATAATAATAATAATAATAAACATTAAATTCCATTATACAATGGCTATTCGTCAGCCGGGGCAAGCCCCAATCCCCCACTGTGGTGCCCAACCACAGCAGTAACCTGCCAGTAAACAGCTTAAACTCTCGGTCTTGGGCGGGGCCCGATCTCTCGACCTCGTGAATGCGAAGCCAGCGCGTTACCACTGTACTAGCCAGAGGTTACTCTTTGTTTTCCTAAATCTCCGTGGGTATGACGGCTGAAAGTGTGACCTCTCAACCAAAAATGTGGAAAACATTCAACTAATGAGCAACAAAATTAAGTATTATCTTGATTTGAAAAAAGAAATCTTACCAAGTTGTATTTGTGTCTCTAGCTTGGTTTCATCCTGAAAAGGAATTGCTTCCACTAGGGGTCTACAGTTTCCACAATGGCTTTTCCTGACGGTAGTTTGGATTAGGTTTTTTTCCTCAGTACCATTGTGTGTGTGTGTGTTTACATAGATAAATATGCACACTTATTACATACTTTTAAGGAACAAACTAGACTAGCATAAAAGAATATAGAAAGAATAGGAGTATGTTGGCACTGTATATTTGGACTAATTCTATTGTACCTCATGACCCAAGTAATTGACATACAGGAGCAAACAAACTATACTCTTTCTCCTTTTAAGCAGTTTTCATTGTTAGAAGGTGTTGCATCATTTTTCGAAGTGGGGAAAACTATAGAGCATGCGCATGAGTGCCTATTTTCATGTTTGTGCATCGCAGTGCCGCTGAACCATTTGTGTACTCATTATACTTAGCTAAGTTGGCAAAGTTTGGGAAATAACAGATACTACTATTGCCTCTTTCAAAATTCTCCATAGAATTAAAGGAAATTTCATAATTTCCGCCACTGAATGAAATGAACTCAAATTCTGATCCATTGATAGGAAGCATATATTACCTCAACCCATCAAGTCACGGAAATCTGTTTCTTAAATATTTACATAAAAAATAAAACATAGATATTGAATATAATTATACACAAAAAGCTGAAGAATTTAATTCAGATGCTTGAAGTTATGGGTCACTATTTAACCCCATCATGGGGGAGGGCACTGTCAAGTTGGAGCTGGGGAAAAGAGGTTGGATGATCTTTCTAACCCCCTCGGTGGGTTTAAACACGGGTTTGACATATATAAAAACACAAAAATAATGCACACATTCACAGGAAGCTCTATTTTCCAGTCAATACATATGTTTCCGGGTGGCCAGAATATAAATATCATCTCCACGCATAGCATGTGAGTGATATGATAGTGTTAACAGTTCCGTGATCCGAGAAATATAAAAGATAACCTCCTTATCGAATGCCATCCTTTCACAGAATTATGAGAAAATCTCATTAGTTTACAAAAAAAATAGTCTAAATATATTTTTATCAAGAGCTCGAGTTATACTACTCAGGTCTCCGATGACACTGAGCTTCCGCCCCTAGCTAGCGTTCCAGACACACTGACTTACTGGAAACTGGAATGAAGGAGAGAATGCACAATGACCTTAGGTATTCAACGTTCCAACTGGCGCAGTCGTGGTAGTAGTAATTTACTTTATTATCAAATAACTGACTTATTTACATCGTTCCGGTTTTACGTCACGGAATCCCTTTTCTACTAAGGGCTAGGACGGTGGCCTTATTTCAAAGGACTTGTTTTGGAAGATGCAATCGTTACCCTGAGTGCATGCCTTTGCTATCCTCAGACCGTGACAGGGCGCGAATCCTCGACCTGACGCCTCAGAGTCGCGGACGCTACCGCTTGAGCCACGTTGACTTATTGGCATAAAGAAACCTAATTTACTCTTAGTCTCGGTCACTCATATTACCATTATGAACCGGTTTATGTCATAATTGGTCCCCATTCGAATGGGGTGGACAGAGACAGATTGGAGCTGGGGAACCCATTCAAATACACGGGGGATTCATTCAAATACACACAGTAAACGAAAATTTAAGCAAAATTTAATTACCATACTTCCTTGACTTCATTTTAACCCATATCCCTTTAGGGTCGCTGTTTCTTGCTAGCCTTTTCCATCACTTTATAAAAACTAAGGAAGAAAACACTTATAAATCTAATGGCTTTCAGATTTGTCACGAAAACTATTAAAAAAAAAAAGTCGAAAACATGAGAAAAGTTGTGATTCCGAACGCATGAGTGTCAACTCGTAACTTTGATATATGGAAACTACGTTTTCAGTTTCATCATAGAAGATTTTCAATTAATTAGTGTAAATGTATTTTACTAACAAACAGAAATACAATATAAAATAACAATACTTGTAACGCACATGTAAACAAGCTACTTTCTCAAGACAAATAACTAGAAAACTAGCGAGAAAAAAAGATGAAAAAGAAACTATCAGGCTTTGCTTGGCATTTAGCGTAATTGCCTAATCTCTGGCGGATAAGTCACTAAGACTCGTTATTAATACTTTGAAAGTGCTAAGGAGCGCACTTACATTCTGTGCTTAGTATACAAAAAAAAAAAAGCACACACACACACACACACACACACACTTCCTCAAAACAAACAGAAATACAATATAAAATAACAATACTTGTAACACACATGTAAACAAGCTACTTTCTCAAGAAAAATAACTAGAAACTAGCGAGAAAAAAAGATGAAAAATAAACTATCAGGCTTTGCTTGGCATTTAGCGTAATTAGCTAATCTCTGGCGGATAAGTCACTAAGACTCGTTATTAATACTTTGAAAGTGCTAAGGAGCGCACTTACATTCTGTGCTTAGTATACAAAAAAAAAAAAAACACACACACACACACACACACACTTTCCTCAAAACCAAAGTAAGTCTTACAAAACTTTTCATTATATATGATATAATAACGTATATATATATATATATATATATATATATATATATATATATATATATATATATATATATATATATATATATATATATATATATATATATATATATATATATATATATATATATACTGTATTGTTGAATATGACCGCGGTTTTTGCATTTGCAATTTTCACGTATAACTTTTCCAAAGTTCTTACAATAACTTTTTCATTATTGTAAGAAATTTGGAAAAGTTATACAAGAAAACTGCAAATGCAAAAACAGCTGTAAAATTCAACAAAATATGTATACAAGAAAATTTACTGCCAAAATATACAAATATATATATATATATATATATATATATATATATATATATATATATATATATATATATATATATATATATATATATATATATATATATATATATATAGTCTTATAACGTCTGTACACATGTTTGTGCAAGAAACCTTTTTAGCAAATAAGTTATATATCTGGTTTTTGCACTATTTACATTTGCATAGTAGAGGATAATTCCTCTTACATATTTTGTTCTTAGTTATATAATCATTCTTTTTTTTCGTATATTTTATTTTTTCTTGCTTCCAGCAAGCTTGGAATCTGTGTGCCCTGTCAACATGCGCCTAAAACTGGCAATAATCTTGGCGAATTTTGTGTTAGTCAAAGAAACAGATGGGTGTGGAGAAGTTGCTGGCCCACTGAAGGACTTCTGCAAGTGTCTTCCAGACATCCCCCCTGGACATCTTAGGATTTCTTGCACATGTTCCAATAAAACAGACGAGGTAAGTATATTATGTAACTGGAAATCATCTTTCCATGCTAATAAGGGTCCACTAACCCCCCCCCCCTTTTACCCAATTAATATTAGCCATTGAATAAGTCTGAGAACCCATAATATGGCATCACTATTTAATGTCATCCAGGCTTGAGAAAATGAGTTTTATTCCTCGTGTAATCTTATCACACTCCTGACTACACTTATAGTTATTGTATTTTCAACAGGTTTTGCACCTATCTGTACATGGTTATTGTATTTTCAACAGGTTTTGCACCTATCTGTACATAACACGGGCCAGTTCCCAACTGCTACAAGAGAAGTAAGAATAGAACACTGCAAAGGTAGAGTGGAAATACAGAGAGACGCTTTTGAGGACCTTCTCATACTCAAAAACTTCATCTTCCACAACGTCTCCGAAGTAAAAGTCCTTTCGAGAGGTTTCTATTTCTACGACCAACAGTATCTCGAAATCCGAGATGTTAATAGATTTATTTTCCATCCAGAGCCCATGACTCTATCTGCGATAGGCCTACTTAACGTTTCAGTTACCAACAGCACAATCATATATAATGTAGCTATGAATGGTATACTTCGCGAAGAGGAGCAAAGAATAACTCATATAACAAATGCTTCTATTACCTGTGACTGCAAAAAGGTCATGGCGTCCAGTGGGAATGCCAATATAGCTAACCGTCTCCAGAAAGCAGTCATATGTCGGGATTTTGATCTTGAAGAAGAAAGAGATGAGTGTTCTAAACGTACTGCTTCGGCTACGCCTTCTGCGGTCCCACTGGTAACCCTTATGTTGGTAGCAACTGCTTTTACAGTAACTCATGTTGGCATATTTTAAAGAACAGTGGCATTCTTACACTCTTTGCATCATTTGTGTTGAGAGAAATGGCATTTTGATAGTTCACTTTAGAATCTCATTAATATCTGAGGCTTCCTAACACCACCGGCATCCACCCTTGTGATGGCAAGAGTTGTCATTTTAATGGTTTTCTCTAGTCACTTCAACATTTGTACTAGTTGTTGTTTTACAATTGGCGACATGTTTTCAACAATGAATTTATCAAACGAGATAATGTTCTCTTCAAGTGACCGTCGAAGTTATCAATATCTTACCCCACCCCCCTCAAAATAATACTACATAGATAAAAATGATATCGCAAGAAAGCGATATCTCTGTTGGTCGAATATTGTTGTTGTTGTTCCGGTTTTACGTCATGGACTCCCTTTTCTACCAAGGGCTAGGACGGTTGCTTTCTTGTGAAGGACTTGTTTTGGCAGATG
>JAXCGZ010019140.1:80000-85000 GCA_037179515.1 Halocaridina rubra
GTGGCATTTTGTAAAGCTGAAAAAGAATCTCTGAATTGGAGTATTTGGGTATAGTAAATGGATTTTAAATTACTTAAATACATTACTCTGTTATTGATATTACTTAACCTAACCTAATACACTAAGCGAATCATACTTAGCTATTGTTACCATTGTCGGTAACTACAAGAATCTTGAATGTTAGCAAAATAGCAACGTAGTACTTTCAAGTTCAGTTTTTAGTTGAACATATGAATGGTACCTGACGGTGTTCATAAAATCGCTAAAAACACTTAATGTCACTAATATTATGAATTAAACAAACTGCTGATGTCATCAGTATTGAAATAAACATGTTATATTTTTCATCAGTCTTTATCACTGGAATGAAATGAAACTTGTTTCGACGTTACAAAATCTTGTTGAAGGTTTTTTTTTTTAGATTTTCTTTAAATTCTGTCAGTGGAGGTGTGATTCGCGGTATTCCGTAAGTTTGTGCATTGATATACCAAGAAATGGCGTTCAAATACCCTGCAAACCGTCTTTAAAATCAAAGTGAGTGAGTGTTAAGTCTTGATTCACCTTACAAGATACTCTACCTTTCTTATATTGTGTAACAAATTTTTGTATTACATCGTTATTTTGATGGGTCACTCTCTCTCTCTCTCCCGTGAAGATGTTATGATCGGTTAAAGTACGTTTTGTTTGGTGTGATTATCGCACAACGATGATAGTTCATGGCTCAACGATGATCGTCAAACGATTGTCTAGAGCACAATTTTTATTTTTTTAATGGAGCTTTCTTGCTTCGAGCGACTGCCGACGTCTCGATGTACACGAAATTCTCATTAACTTTGCATTTAACACTCAAGAAACGATGGTAAATGTTACTTAAAATGCTTCATTTTAGGAAACTAACCTTAACTACAGGGAATAGAAATCATGTAAGATTAGAGCAAGTTAAGCTGGCTAAGCAAAGTTAGGTTAATTTGCAAAATGTGAAGTGGTTTGTTAAGCCAGACTAGGTTGATTTGCAGAGTGTGAAGTGGTTGGTTAAGCCAGGTTAGGTTAATTTCCAAAATGTGAAGTGATTTCAAGCGTAAAATTTCATTGGAATGGCTAGTAACAGGGCATAAACAGTAGCACTTAGTTTGCTGAAAGCCATTATTGGCATCCTGTGGTGTAGGGAGGGGCACTTGAATGAGGGGTATTGAGTAAATATAATGGATTTTGTTACTTAAATGCATTATATTGGTATTGGCACTTCCAAACCTAATAACCAAAAGGGGGGTTTACACGGTCAAACGGTTCGTCGAACGCGGTTCGACAGACAAGTGTTTGAAGTGATGTTCGAACGTGTGAATGGGGTATTTGGTTGTCGAACACGGAACGTGTTCGACAGCCAAATACCCCGTTCACACGTTCGAACATCACTTCAAACACTTGTCTGTCGAACCGCGTTCGACGAACCGTTTGACCGTGTAAACCGCCCTTAAGCGTTCAATACCGCGCTGCAGCTGAGCGAAAGACGGACACAAGTTCGCAAGTGGCCATTTCATGTAAATAAATCAGTGATATTCCTAGATTAAAGTCATAGTTCGAGTTGTGTACTGCTGTGGCTCTGTTACTTAGTGTTCATTATTTATATCGAGGGTTGATGTACTTTTATACTCATATGTGAATGCGATTGGTATTTGTTATAAAGTTAAAATTACTTATTTAATCATTTATTTGTTTATTATTATTATTATTATTATTATTATTATTATTATTATTATTATTATTATTATTATTATTATTATTATTATTATTATTATTATTATTATTAATATTAATATTGTTGTTGTTATATATATATATATATATATATATATATATATATATATATATATATATATATATATATATATATATATATATATATATATATATATATATTTATTACGTGTGCGTGTGTGTGTATAATCTGTGTGTATGTTTACTTGTTTTGTATTTTGCATTAGCCGTTTGGGTTGATGTGATAAAGGTCTGGAATCGTTTTCTTTTCGTGTTAATTTTGCTTCTTCTTCTTTTTTTTTTTTGTAGATTTCGTTGGTCTTTTCTTGATGTGTTTTTTTTTTACTGATCCAATATTATGAGAAGATTTGGTTTTTGGTTTTATTTTTTTACTCACTCTGGGTTCTCTTTCTGTTATTGGTTTTTTTATGGCTTTGATCGGTTTGGCTTCGTCTGGTGATGAGTTGGATGTGATTAGCTTTGGAATGGTTTTATTTATCTTTTTTTTTTTAGTGTTTTATTGCTTAGGGATTTGGATTGGTAGGGATTGTTATTGCTTTTGGATTAGTTATGGTTCGGTTTCATTTTGGGCTTGATTTTAAATTTGTTTGGTTTGGATCTGCTTAGTTGCTGTATTTCGTTGATTTTGGGTTGGTTTGCTTAGGAATAATTTGGTTTTGCTCTTTCCTTGGTTTATTGAGTATGACCTGCTCTTTATTTGAATCTAGTTTTGTTTGAATTCGTCTTGCTTTGGTTCGGTTTGGTTTTGGTTCGGTTTGGTTTTGGTTTAGTTTGATTTGGTTTTGGTCTGAATTTTCTTTTGTATTGGTTTTAGTTTTTCCTATATATCTATCTATCTATTCATTCATTTATTTGGCATATATAAAGGTGTTTTGAGAACAAAGGGATGTTTGGGCGATGCCGTTTTGGCGCCATCCGTTTTGTAAAGATAGTCGGGTTAAAATTTTTCTTCTTTTAACACCAGAACGGTCCCAAAAAAATATCTGCCCTCATCGGGCCTGGACACGAAGGAAACAAAGATTAAAGAGAAACAGAGATGGAGAGTATTGTGACTTGTCAGATGTGAAGGGATAATAAGAGATTTGTAACGAATATCCAAAAATATTCTGTGTTGATGTAGGCATAGAAAAAAAAACGTAACTGAAGAAAGACTTAACATCGAACTGTTCTGGACAGTTTTGTTTAAGTCCAAAAAACCTCTCATCTGTAGTATTACAACAGACGGCTGGTGCCTTAGGTTAAACTAGTTTAGGATATTTTAGGTTAGGATAGGTTAGGTTAGGTTAGGTTTTCAAAATACGAAAATCTTCTTAGCCCCAGCCAAATGGTTTTGCGCCAATATGAGCATAGCTTCTAAATTGCCGGCGCCAAAACAGTCAGCGCCGGAACTTACCGAAGTTATAAATTAACGTTATCCTTTTGGTTAGACTTATCTTTCTGTTTATAAATATAATGGAAGTTTCGTATATTTCTACTAATTAGTAATGTAGAAATCTCTAAAAAATCGTTTTTTTTTTTTTTTTTTATCAAAATGCGAAATGGATATAGTTTCCCCCAACGAAATAAACTCTTGAAAATAATTTCACCAGTGTCTCAATACATCTAATGTTCTTACGCATCTGACGCGGTTGTGTATGGCTAACCTAGCCCATACACAGAACTATGCTAAAACTAAACTTGTTAAGTGTAGTTCCATCATGATTTATTTAATTTAATTTTTTTTCTCCAGCAAACTATAAGAATGTACTATACTAAATGCTAACATAGGATTTTTAGCGTATTTTTTTTACTGCCAACATATTAATTCTCAGAGAATTTATCTGAATTCAACAGATATTTTAATTTCATAAATTTATTTTCAAATATCTTCATAAACATACTTAGATGAAAACTTTCGGCGATTATAGTCAATTTTGGTAGAAACTTATATAGATGTAATATTATAACATAGTCTCTGCAAATATATATAAATATTTTCTATGATAAATCAACGAAGAATACGTAAATAAAATGGTAAACTATATTATACTATTTTCTTTCGATAGTAAATGTCAACTATCTCTTTCATTATGAGGGAGAACTTATATAATCTGCTTCACATATAGCAGTAAATTGACTTAAACTCTCTCTTAAAATGTTCATATTCAGCAGTGGTTTGACATGAACTCTCTCTCAACATGAAACCAAGTCTAAATTTTGTCAAAACACTTCCTAAATATATTTTTAATGGTAAAATCCAGAAGATATGAAATTGCTTGTGTGATTATTCTATATCGTATACCTTGAGCTTGAGGATGTTCTCAAGCTCAAGCGTGATTTTTCTATATATTAGAAAAATAAAAGGTTGGCACCTATTAAATTATAAGCTTAGACTTCCCGCATGAGGATATTACATTATAGAGAGATTGTTGTTGTTGTTGTTGTTGTTGTTGTCGTGGTCGTGGTTGTTGTTGTTGTTGTTGTCGTTGGTGTTGTTGTTGTCGTTGACGTTGTTGTTGTTGTCGTTGCTGTTTGGCACTTTTTGTCAATATTAATCCCCATATGAATGGGAGGATATAGACAGGCTGGAGTTGGGGGGTTAAGGCTGGATGACCTTCCTATCGCCCCACGGTGTGCTCGGACATGGTTTTATTACTTCCCGAGTCGATTCTCTAACCACTGCGCTACCGCGGTCCCCAGGATATTACCTAATAAGTGTTGTATTGTAATGAATAAATGTTTTATTTTTCTTTATTTTAATATATATGTGAGGGTAATAGCCAAGCAGGTTTGTAATAACTATTAATCTTTTATTTTTTTGCATGCTTTCAACTCTTCTCTCTCTCTCTCTCTCTCTCTCTCTCTCTCTCTCTCTCTCTCTCTCTCTCTCTCTCTCTCTCTCTCTCTCTCTCTCTCTCTTTATCATTGATTTATGAATTTTTGATTTACCTCTGACCTCAGTAGCTCTGATGGCGTACTCACTATGCCTGCTGAGGTAACAGTAGCTGTTATACGAGGATTATCTGTATTTTACTCTTTTATCTCTGTTCAAATTCTCCCTCACGAGCTTTGTCATCTGTCTTCTTTCTTTCAACATCTTTATTCTTTCATACTTTCCTCTAATCATTATTTCATCTTTTCTTCTTTTTTTATCTTCTATCTTCTCTCTCCATCTCTTCTTTTATTTTATTTTCCTCCCTCATTATCTTTCTTCATCTGTCTTCTTTCCCTTAGTCTTCTTTTTT
>JAXCGZ010019140.1:87500-93330 GCA_037179515.1 Halocaridina rubra
CTAGTCCACATATCATACTTATTGGTGTACCCGCTGGGTAAGCCAAGCTGACAGGGGCTACCATGCGACGAGACTCTACTACCCTTTCCTTATTCTCATCTGACTCTTAACGGGGGTTTACACGGTCAAACGGTTCAAATCAAAATCAAATCAAAACATTTATTTCCATTTTGTACAATGGTTATTCAACATTAATAGTAACTTATAAGTAGACATGTAATTAAACTAATAAATAAGAGGGTTAGATATATAGTTAAATTAAATGTAGCTTTCATAGAAAATAATAATGCTGTAATAAAAATGTTAACAATAATGTTAATAATAAAGTAGTAAGTATGCCACTAGATACAGGATCGTTATTATCGGCATCATTTCCATATTTGTTTCCTTACAATGAGAATAATTTGTTCTTAATGAGCAGCAACTATTTGTCCAAAAGAAAACTATATAGTTTGCCTTTGAAAGCTGTGAAGGAGGATGCACTTTTAAGATGCTCTGGAATATTATTCCAGAGTGTTGGCCCTTTGATAGTGATCATCTTTGAACCTGCTTCTGTGTTTGTTCTGTGAATAAAGAGCTCACTGCTCTGTCTTGTGTTGGTTCCCCTTATATCCCTGACTGTTTTTAAATCAAATAGCCAGCTAGGATAATGATGGTCCAAAATTTTTAATACAAAAACATAAATAGCATAAGCGACCTTATTTTCTGCCCGCAGCCACCCAAGTTTATTGAGAGCTGGTGTGATGTGGTCATATTTTCTTATTCCTCCCAGGGCAACTCGAGCTGCAAAATTAATAAGCTTCTGTATTCTGTTTATCTGAGTCTTAGTGGTAGATCCCCAAACAGTTGTGCAGTAATTAATGTGACTTAGGGCTAGAGATTCAACAACAGTTATTCGAGTGGTAGTCTCAAAATTGTCTTTTATACGTGATAAGTACATTAATGTTCCTGTAACCTTTTTGCATACTTTATCTATGTGGGAATCAAACAACATGTGGTTATCAAAGTGAATTCCTAGGTTTTTGACTGTTTTGCTAGGTGTGATAATATTGTCGCAAAAATTAATTGTTGTGTTTTCTGGAATTTGTGCTATGTGGAACCTTGAACCAATAAATATGCACTGTGTTTTACTTTCGTTAATTAACAGCCCAATTTCTTGGAAATAGGATTTAATTTTTGACAGAGTGTTTCTGCTCTTAAAGTTAGCTCTGGGAGGTTATTAATATCACCACTAAGGAGTAGTTGAGTGTCATCTGCATATTGTACGACTAGACAGGCAGAAATGAAAGAAGATAGGTTCGTCGAAAGCGGTTCGACAGACAAGTGTTTGAAGTGATGTTTGAACGTGTGAACGGGGTATTTGGTTGTCGAACACGTGTTCGACAAAAATACCCCATTCACACGTTCGAACATCACTTCAAACACTTGTCTGTCGAACCGAGTTCGACGAACCGTATGACCGTGTAAAGCCCCCTTTATATTGGTCTTCTACTGTCTTTTATGTGTCACAAAGAATCCTCATTCCAATGGGGGTGGACACAGATAGGTTGGAGCTGGGGGATTAGGTTTGGATGCCCTTTCTAACGCCCCGAGTCTATATTGAGCCACGTTTTTCAGGTGCGTCACTTTCCAGCTTGCGTGTTCTATCACTGAGCTACCGCGGCCCCTATTGACTCTGAAGGGTGGTTTACATGGTCAAATGGTTCGTCGAACGCGGTTCGACAGACAAGTGTTTGAAGCGATGTTCGAACGTGTGAACTGGGTTTTTGGTTGTCGCACACGGGTTTGGGTGGGTGGTTGGGTGGGTGGGTGGGTGGTAGGTGGGGGGTGGGTGGTGGGTGGGTCGGTGAGTCGGTGGGTGGGTGGGTGGGTGTGTGTGTGTATTTGAATTACCTCTGAAAGATATTTAGGAACCTTAAAGTTCTTTCTGTCACATCTTGTCCCCAAATAGTTTCTGACGAAGAAAAGCTGTACAACTCACTTTTCAGATCCGAGCTCCCAATAGGTTAACACTTTTTCCACTGGCACTAGCAAATTATTCAACCACAAGCCCGCCACTTCCTCTAGCGTTAGTTTTGACTGAGTTTTACATTCGGATTACCTTTATGATACCAACCCTTTCCGATTACTTAAGACTGAGACTGACACCGTGTTGAACTGGATTATGAAGTGGTTTCCTTACAGTTCGATTTTCTCAAAGTCTTAAGTATACCTTGTGGGTGATCCAAGCCGGGTGGGAGACGTGGCAACCCTTTATGCCCAAGGAGCTGAGAGGAGTGGTTGAGGTATGTGTGGAACGTGATGAATGCGCGTTTCTTAGATTGGCCATCCCCCTTACAAGGGAGAATGAGGCATATATATATATATGAAATTATCAAATAAGCACATTACATATGTGAAAACATGAATCATTTTTTACCCCGACCGGGACTCGAACCTAGGACTTATGATTACTAAGTCAAGGCGCTACCACTACACCACTGAAGGTTAAAAGGAATCCAACCTTATAGCTTATATCTGCTATACTTAGGAATGAACGCATTCTAACTGAATGCCACTATGTTCATATTACAGATTCCCCAACCTCACTCGCGGCTTCATTTTAGCATTTAATTCAATTCCCAATCTCATTCGGGCCATGAAATTATCAAATAAGCACATTACATATGTGAAAACATGAATCATTTTTTACCCCGACCGGGACTCGAACCTAGGACTTATGATTACTAAGTCAAGGCGCTACCACTACACCACTGAAGGTTAAAAGGAATCCAACCTTATAGCTTATATCTGCTATACTTAGGAATGAACGCATTCTAACTGAATGCCACTATGTTCATATTACAGATTCCCCAACCTCACTCGCGGCTTCATTTTAGCATTTAATTCAATTCCCAATCTCATTCGGGCCATGAAATTATCAAATAAGCACATTACATATGTGAAAACATGAATCATTTTTTACCCCGACCGGGACTCGAACCTAGGACTTATGATTACTAAGTCAAGGCGCTACCACTACACCACTGAAGGTTAAAAGGAATCCAACCTTATAGCTTATATCTGCTATACTTAGGAATGAACGCATTCTAACTGAATGCCACTATGTTCATATTACAGATTCCCCAACCTCACTCGCGGCTTCATTTTAGCATTTAATTCAATTCCCAATCTCATTCGGGCCATGAAATTATCAAATAAGCACATTACATATGTGAAAACATGAATCATTTTTTACCCCGACCGGGACTCGAACCTAGGACTTATGATTACTAAGTCAAGGCGCTACCACTACACCACTGAAGGTTAAGAGGAATCCAACCTTATAGCTTATATCTGCTATACTTAGGAATGAACGCATTCTAACTGAATGCCACTATGTTCATATTACAGATTCCCCAACCTCACTCGCGGCTTCATTTTAGCATTTAATTCAATTCCCAATCTCATTCGGGCCATGAAATTATCAAATAAGCACATTACATATGTGAAAACATGAATCATTTTTTACCCCGACCGGGACTCGAACCTAGGACTTATGATTACTAAGTCAAGGCGCTACCACTACACCACTGAAGGTTAAAAGGAATCCAACCTTATAGCTTATATCTGCTATACTTAGGAATGAACGCATTCTAACTGAATGCCACTATGTTCATATTACAGATTCCCCAACCTCACTCGCGGCTTCATTTTAGCATTTAATTCAATTCCCAATCTCATTCGGGCCATGAAATTATCAAATAAGCACATTACATATGTGAAAACATGAATCATTTTTTACCCCGACCGGGACTCGAACCTAGGACTTATGATTACTAAGTCAAGGCGCTACCACTACACCACTGAAGGTTAAAAGGAATCCAACCTTATAGCTTATATCTGCTATACTTAGGAATGAACGCATTCTAACTGAATGCCACTATGTTCATATTACAGATTCCCCAACCTCACTCGCGGCTTCATTTTAGCATTTAATTCAATTCCCAATCTCATATGAACATAGTGGCATTCAGTTAGAATGCGTTCATTCCTAAGTATAGCAGATATAAGCTATAAGGTTGGATTCCTTTTAACCTTCAGTGGTGTAGTGGTAGCGCCTTGACTTAGTAATCATAAGTCCTAGGTTCGAGTCCCGGTCGGGGTAAAAAATGATTCATGTTTTCACATATGTAATGTGCTTATTTGATAATTTCATGGCCCGAATGAGATTGGGAATTGAATTAAATGCTAAAATGAAGCCGCGAGTGAGGTTGGGGAATCTGTAATATGAACATAGTGGCATTCAGTTAGAATGCGTTCATTCCTAAGTATAGCAGATATAAGCTATAAGGTTGGATTCCTTTTAACCTTCAGTGGTGTAGTGGTAGCGCCTTGACTTAGTAATCATAAGTCCTAGGTTCGAGTCCCGGTCGGGGTAAAAAATGATTCATGTTTTCACATATGTAATGTGCTTATTTGATAATTTCATGGCCCGAATGAGATTGGGAATTGAATTAAATGCTAAAATGAAGCCGCGAGTGAGGTTGGGGAATCTGTAATATGAACATAGTGGCATTCAGTTAGAATGCGTTCATTCCTAAGTATAGCAGATATAAGCTATAAGGTTGGATTCCTTTTAACCTTCAGTGGTGTAGTGGTAGCGCCTTGACTTAGTAATCATAAGTCCTAGGTTCGAGTCCCGGTCGGGGTAAAAAATGATTCATGTTTTCACATATGTAATGTGCTTATTTGATAATTTCATGGCCCGAATGAGATTGGGAATTGAATTAAATGCTAAAATGAAGCCGCGAGTGAGGTTGGGGAATCTGTAATATGAACATAGTGGCATTCAGTTAGAATGCGTTCATTCCTAAGTATAGCAGATATAAGCTATAAGGTTGGATTCCTTTTAACCTTCAGTGGTGTAGTGGTAGCGCCTTGACTTAGTAATCATAAGTCCTAGGTTCGAGTCCCGGTCGGGGTAAAAAATGATTCATGTTTTCACATATGTAATGTGCTTATTTGATAATTTCATGGCCCGAATGAGATTGGGAATTGAATTAAATGCTAAAATGAAGCCGCGAGTGAGGTTGGGGAATCTGTAATATGAACATAGTGGCATTCAGTTAGAATGCGTTCATTCCTAAGTATAGCAGATATAAGCTATAAGGTTGGATTCCTTTTAACCTTCAGTGGTGTAGTGGTAGCGCCTTGACTTAGTAATCATAAGTCCTAGGTTCGAGTCCCGGTCGGGGTAAAAAATGATTCATGTTTTCACATATGTAATGTGCTTATTTGATAATTTCATGGCCCGAATGAGATTGGGAATTGAATTAAATGCTAAAATGAAGCCGCGAGTGAGGTTGGGGAATCTGTAATATGAACATAGTGGCATTCAGTTAGAATGCGTTCATTCCTAAGTATAGCAGATATAAGCTATAAGGTTGGATTCCTTTTAACCTTCAGTGGTGTAGTGGTAGCGCCTTGACTTAGTAATCATAAGTCCTAGGTTCGAGTCCCGGTCGGGGTAAAAAATGATTCATGTTTTCACATATGTAATGTGCTTATTTGATAATTTCATGGCCCGAATGAGATTGGGAATTGAATTAAATGCTAAAATGAAGCCGCGAGTGAGGTTGGGGAATCTGTAATATGAACATAGTGGCATTCAGTTAGAATGCGTTCATTCCTAAGTATAGCAGATATAAGCTATAAGGTTGGATTCCTTTTAACCTTCAGTGGTGTAGTGGTAGCGCCTTGACTTAGTAATCATAAGTCCTAGGTTCGAGTCCCGGTCGGGGTAAAAAATGATTCATGTTTTCACATATGTAATGTGCTTATTTGATAA
>JAXCGZ010019141.1:0-20000 GCA_037179515.1 Halocaridina rubra
GTCCCATTTTCAATCTATTCCAAGTGCTCAAACCAGCTATGCTGGCTGTGTGCCACTTCAATCAGTTTGTTCTCCTGTTCCCTCACATATCATGTAGTCAGATGGAACCATCTGACTACATGAGTCTTTTGTGGGACTTTATCTCCAGTATTTAAATTTTCTCCTAATCTGCTTTCTAAGCTCAACACCCCTTACTAAAATGTGAAAATCCTGATATCTTAATACAGTCTTATTTTGCAATGCAATTAACTCCTGCCACTCTACTCGGTGCCTCCACACCTCTTCTAAGTTTTATGGCTAACCATTTCCTAGCTTGCAATCTGCTGTTAAGTTCAATTCCAAATATCAAAAACTGTCATATTCCTCAAGTGCTAAGTCTTTTTCTTATGAGTGTGGCACTAGGACAGGAAATGAAAACTGTCCTCATCGAGCCTTGGCACCAAAAAAATATTATGAAGAAAATGTAGAAACTTAAGAAAAAGAAGAAATAATAGAATGATAAACAATCAACAAAACCGATTGAAAGAATAGTCAAAGTAATGAAGATCTAGAAATATGGCAGGATTAGGCCCTGAGATGACAATAGATCAACTTTTTGAAAGCAAGGTCATAAAAGTTTAGGAAGACAGAGAGAGTAAGAGAGTTCCAGGATCTGGAAGTGGAGGGAATAATATAGTCACTGAAATGACCAACCCACGAGCTAAAAATCTCCACACAGTACCTGTGTGACAAGAATGCTTGGCGTGTATTGCGTGGCCTTGCCAGAAGAGGAAGGATGCAACTCATCAACTCATGATAGCAGTGATGGAAGTAGTGCCAATTAAATTCTACCAATTAATACTTCACTTTCCCACATAACTATTTAATCCTCTCCAGTTAAATACTCTAACAGACTCCTTCAATGTATTTTGTATCTTAAGTCTCCAAACAACAACAAATTCAGAGTTAAAAACACCAAAACTGGTTCATAACATAATGCATACTACCCTTAAAATGTCATATCTTATTTCCCTCAATACTCCGTTCATATACATACTAAACAAACATATTGACATAAAAGATACTGCCTTGAGGAACCCATTCCATGCCTTATCCCTAAATATTTATCACCTATCAATGCTTTTAAAGAAAAATGCCCTTCCAAGGAAATAAGATTTACTCCTATACCTTGTCTGAATTGCTTGAAAAACTGATGCTTCTATATTAAAACAGTAGCTTCTATCTTCTATTAAATTTCATCCTAATCAATGACTTCATACTTTTGTCTTTTTCAAATACTTTCAATCTCTTCTCTTTCATTACTTTCAATACCTTAAATCTTTTTTATGGTTCCTAATATCTTTAGGCACACCAACTCTTCCACTGTATTTTAATCCTTATATAGACCTGTATGCTACACTTATAGCACTTGCTAACCTCTGATCATTTGATCATGTTTATTTTCATAAATTTTCCAGCTGCTTTCACTATTTCTGCACCCGAACCATTTACTTTTTAAGAAAAATAATTTTTTCTTATGCGTGACATATCTTGTGAGGACAGCAGTTGGAACTTAAATCTTACAAAATAACTGAGGAAATGGGCCATTAACATACATTGGACAACCTCACCTCTTCTGTAGGGTGTTTAAGACCGCAAAGAAATTCTTAGATGAAGGGATTTTCATAAATACTGTACTACCTTCTACTCCCATACCATTACGCACATCACAAGGCATACATGGAACTCTTCTGAATAGACTATGTCTTGTATAAGCTAATGGAATTCAACAATGTATAAAAAATTTCCATATTATATAGTTAGTCAGACAGTTATTTAATTTTTATAAGAAGTACAATTTACAAAAGATATGAATCATTAAAATGCTGTCTGTAACTACTATGCCATCAACTTTAGTTTTTGCTACTGCTATGAATGGCTAACTTGATAAGGCTCCTCCTCCTAATTCTGTCAAACACATCATTCTCTTCCATGTTCCCTTTCCTTAATCCACCTCCTATTTGGTCTTCTTATCTGCGACAATACCCCTTTATATATATCATTCATTTTATCTAATCATCATCTTGCTTTCTAATAAGAAGGCCATGCCCTTTCAACCTTTTCTCTTGTATATTCTGGTAATGTCACGTTTACTAAACACTTTTCATTTTCTAGATCCTAATTTTAATCTATTCCATACATCTCTCACAAGTCCTGTTCTTGTTAAATTCCATCTCACGACTTACCTCTTTATAAAATCATTCCACTGATTTCTCAGTTTTGTACGGAGTTTCTTGTCTGCTGTGAGCAGCTTTGACTCCCAAGGGCTTAATTCCGACAACAGGTTGCAGAGAGCCCGATGTAACTTCACTTCACAGGATGGTCTTTTCTCAGGCTTTGTATCTGCTTCCTATTTGAGGGAGTATAAAATATTACTGGCGGAATTAGAAAACAATGTAACCATTATTTAAGAAAATTATATGCCCACATAAATATAGGCATAATTTTCTGTAAAAGTGAGTGATGAAAAAGTAACGATAACAGAATGCATAATCATGAAGAAGAGAGTACTATTATTTATGCTATCTTATCCACATATATAATGCATAGTTCTCTAGTGTCATATGGTTTAAAAAAAAATGGGTTAAATGCCTTTATTTATATATTCAAAACTGCACCTCTACTGAAAACTCTAACCAGGGGCTCAATTCAGTTCCTGAAAGTTGATTTTGTATATCTGGCTAATAAAATCTTCTACCCATTCCATCCACTTAAATTACAACGTGTCTCAGCTGCAGCTCACTCCATGACAACTACAAGTAGCTTCACTCTTGAATACAGTATCTCCATAATTCACTCCCAGAAACCTCTCAGACATTACGAATTTCTCAGGACCTATATTTAATGCAAGCATAATTCAACATCATTTCTACATCCTGAAATTATTTCTGCAATTCATTACGACATTAGTCTCGAAGATATATCCTACCAAGCTAGGCAAACTATTCCATCTTTTACTCCTCTAATATCTTTTAATATTTCTATCTACAATTTTCTTTTCTCTTTCTCTTATCTCCCATTCCACAATACAGTACTACGCTTAATTTTGAAACCTTAATTTAAACCTTCTAACATTTTTTTAAAATTCACTGCAAATACAATTATAAAATTAAAGTTTACTTTTCTAAGCTTGTACACCTCCGTTAAAATCAACTGACTGCAAGTGAAGCCATTCCTTTCAAAAATCTCATCCTTTTCAGTAACACTGATGTCCTTCAAATATAATCTTGCATCAGGGCTACTTTCTTAACATTTGTCTCTCTCATATGTCATATGGTATAGGCTGCAGTTAGAACTTTTATTCTATTAGCACACATCCTTACTGTATCAGTAAAATATGAATACATTGTTAGAGATGTAACTTATTTTCATTATTTCCTCTACATAAGCATTTCTTACCATAAAAATGAATTTCATTTTACTTCAAAGCTGTTTCCTCACATTTTTTTTCTTAGTGCAGAATTTCCCTAGCTATCTTATTCCTATTTATACTTTATCAAGATCTCTATACAATCCCATAAAAGTGAATTGAACATACTCTCTCCCCTTTCTAAAATTCAATTTCTCTTATATGATTTTTGCTCCTGTCTGTCCTCAAAGCATATTTCCAAAGCAGAATTTGGGAGCTCATGCCCATGGCCAGTACCCATGTAAAAGGACAGAAGCCATCTTCAATTATATGATATACCCAATGGAATCATTAGTAGGATGCTCATCTTTTATATATATATATATATATATATATATATATATATATATATATATATATATATATATATATATATATATATATATATATATATATATATATATATATATATATATATAATATATATATATATATATATATATATATATATATATATATATATATATATATATATATATATATATATATATATATATATATATATATATATATATATATATATATATATATATATATATATATATAATATAAAAAAGGGAAACATGATCTGTAAAAAGTACACACTTATCAGTGACTATACCCCCTGAAGGCTTATGCAATACACTCATTATGAATTTTTTTTTTATTGCGGGAGTCCTGTAGTGGATTTAATGACGAAAAATGTGCCCATAAAATAAAAGTTCTCAAATAACCCTGATATGTCCTGCCCACAATATAAAAAAATAGATGAATCACTATTGCAAGCTTCACGATAAGATACGTCTTTCAAATGCCAATGAACGAAAATTTCAACATCATTATTTGAAAACTTCCACGAACCCACTAAATTACAGTGGTAGTTACTGAATACACAAGAGGAAATAATGAAAAAACTTATCAGATGTAAAATGTGAACAAAGATGTACATTGTTTATTGCTCAAACACACAACAAGAAAAGAAAATTTTGCACCCATCTCAGTTTTGTAATGAAAAGTCACTAAATATTGAACAAGAATTCACGGAATAATTGCTACAGTCAGGAAAAATATGATAAGAATATTTCAATAATCCCTTCACTGGACATGCTAAAATGGAGTTATAATATCTATTCAATACCAACGGTGATTATTCACGATTATGCTGCATCTATACAAATTCCATTGCCACGATGATTATTCTTATATATTGTCTTCATGAATACTGTTTCTCACTGCTTGATATTCATACTTTTTCTTGTCTACACAAATGTGCTGGCTACAATGTCCATATCAATGTGATACCTCTAACAATAAAAAAAAGAAAACAAAAATTTGCACTCTAACTAAACTCAGTTGCCCACAATTATGTAAATGGAATAGTTAAAATAAGTCATACCATGCAGTAACATAATTTCCATTACTATCTAAGTTACTATTGCACATACAAACCTTTGAGCTATCCTTGTCTGTATTTGCATTAGCCACAGCTTCAGGCAAATCTCCAAATTTCTGTATCAGTAGTCGAAGTTGTTCAACAGACGTCACCACCAACTCAAAATCCTCAATGCGAGGCAGGTACGGAGTAGGATCGTGAATAGCTTTAGGCTCGGCTGGGAGCGACGGGGTGCTAGATTTGCAGGCGTCTTCCTCTTCCGTATCTCTCGTTGTTTCGGTGCCATCATTCGAAGATGAACTTCCTATTTCATTAGTCTTCACTTTGTCTGATACAATCTTCTCTTCCTTTACTTGGTTGTCACTCATAAATTTATTTGTACTTTTTCCCTCACATTCTTTTTCCAACACTTCATTTTCATTTTTCATCGTATATGACACAGCCATGGAATTTACAAATGGTTCTTCCTTAACATGAACTTCCTGTTTAACATCCATTTCATTTTCATTAATTTCGTTTTTTAATTGTACTAAGTCAGGCTTTTCATCTTCAAAATTTTCAGTTTTAATACTTAGAGTCTCGGCTCCCAAAGCACTACCTTGAGTGTTCAGCATTTTTTTAGCTTTATCCCCATTTTTGTCTTTCATATCACCATTCATCAGAGATTCAGTTTTCAGATCACTCTCTTTATTCACAAAATTAGTTTCAGATTTATTCTCACTCTCTAAATTCTCGTTGTGTGCTCTTAAATTATCACCAATGACAGACTTCTCCATTATGCCATCAAGTTGTGCTTTATCAGAAGACTGATTACAGTCTGCCTCATTAGATAATTTTTGTTTTTCTTTTGTATGAACAGCTCTGTGGCCTTTAAGAGCAGCAATTGTATGGAATGATTTCCCACAAACTTCACAAGTAGGTTTCTTTTTTCCCCCTTTTTTCAGTCTTGGGTTTTTCTGTTGCAACCTACTAAGAGCTTCCTGAGGTCCAGACTGGACACTACTATTTGTAACCTCATCATCTAGAAAATTTGGCTCAGCCAAGGGAGTTGTTACACAGTCACTTTTCTTGACTGAGTCTTCAACTTCATCTTCATCACTCTCCACTTCCTCCAACATAGCTCTCTTGCTCTTTGGTTTGAATCTTGGTTCGTCATCTGAGGATAAACCGAGGTCTTCATACTGATCATTATATCTCGCCCTAGGACGTTGTCTTAGGTTACAAGGGCGGCTGCGGACGCTGGAGACAAGCTCCTCTTCAGGATCAATGATTCTGTTTGCTCTTTTCCTCTTTCTCCTCTTCTTTTTTCTTGCACCTTCCCATTCAGCTTCCTCTTCATATTTCTTAAAGGAAAGAAAAAAAATCATATAATACTCAAGGAAAGTAAGTACTGTATGCAACTTCCTTTTCATTACAGGGGGTCCTTAACATGTGTCAGAGTTCCTTACATGAAATGAACTGTAACCCGAATTTCAGTGTAAGTCGGAACACAACTAAATAAGCACCTATGCCAATGCATTTCACTATCTCTAATTTCACTTCCATGGTGATGGCTTTCCTTTTGTTTGAAGCACTGCAATCAGAAGAATCTGCTTTATGCTTGGGAGACATAATACAGGCTAAAAATGATCAAAAGAGAAGCAAAATAGTTTATGGTAAATGCGATGTAACCAGGAAACATCGTAATTTGAGGACACTGTAAACAGAGGAACTCCTGCATATTCTTACCAGAGTACAAAAAATATAAAACTGTGCTTCATTTGCTCACCCACTTTTTTAAAGTAAAACTACTTCACAAATCAAAGTACAGTATTTAATAATACAATGAGCATTATTTATCATTATATGTAACTTGGATCATTATACTGAATAGATTTCAGGAGCTCTTAAAAGTAGGCTAAGTAGCTGTATCATGGCAAAATTATAGTCATCAAAATCACATTAGGCAAGGTGAGGAGTGGGGAGTGATAAATACAGAAGCTTCCTACTTACGAATAACGAGTTATGAACATTCACAGATACGAACACAAACCTACCCACCTACCCATGTATTAATGTACTGAACTGTATTATTACAATATCACTAATGTATGAAACTCATTAATACTGTGTAAATTATGTTTCAAGTAGTAGTTAAGTGTCTTTAACCTAAGTACAGTGCAGTACTACATATGTAAGTACTGTAAATACTTTTTTTTTATCTGAATAAACTTATGAACACTTCTACTTACAAACAGACTTCTGGAACCTAATTGCTTCGTAAGTTGGGGAGTGTCTGTAAACATGTTTTAAAGAATATTCAAAATTGGATAATGATCAAAACAGAAAATTATGAGCAGACCTATGACAATGCTGAATAAGAAAGGTGAGGTGCAGTTTGGGAGTATGGTTGGTAGGGTGTTTGGGGTATAGAAAGGGTGAGCAAGGAGATGTGTGTGTGTGTGTGTGTGTGTGTGTGTGTGTGATTACCGAATTGTGATTACCTAATTGTGTTTACGGGAAAGAGCCCAAAGCTCGTATCTTCCCGTCTCCTGATCGGTTCCATTTTTAGACTTAGTGATACTTATCATACCTGTCCTTAAAACTATGGATTGAGATAGCATTAACTACCTCCTCGCTTAGCGAATTCCAATTATCAACTACTCTTACACTGAAAAAGTATTTCCTTACATCCTGCAAAGAACTTTTCTTCCGAAGCTTCAAACTATGACCTCTAGTTCTAGAGCCAGCCATATCGAAATATCGATCCCTATCCACTCTATCATAACCATGTGTGTGTGTGTGTGTGTGTGTGTGTGTGTGTGTGTGTGTGTGTGTGTGTGTGTGTGATTACCTAATTGTGATTACCTAATTGTGTTTACGGGAGAGCCCAAAGCTCGTATCTTCCCGTCTCCTGATCGGTTCCATTTTAGACTTAGTGATACTTATCGTACCTGTCCTTAAAACTATGGATTGAGATAGCATTAACTACCTCCTCGCTTAGCCAATTCCAATTATCAACTACTCTTACACTGAAAAAGTATTTCCTTACATCCTGCAAAGAACTTTTCTTACGAAGCTTCAAACTATGACCTCTAGTTCTAGAGCCAGCCATATCGAAATATCGATCCCTATCCACTCTATCATAACCATGAAGGAATTTAAAGACTGTCACCATATCCCCCCTTACTCTTCTAGCTTCGAGTGATGGCAAGTCTAATTCCCTCAGCCTCTCATCATAACCGAGATTGCGTATTTCTGGCACCAGTTTCGTGGCATGTCTTTGAACTTTTTCAAGCTTAGCTATGTGCTTTTTCAAGTGCGGATTCCAAAAGGGGGCTGCATATTCGAGTTTTGGCCTCACATAGGGGACAAATATTTATGAACATTTCCTTGTCCATGTGCCTGAAGGCTACCCTTACATTTAATAAGAATGCATATGCTGCCCTTACTACGCCATTTATATGTATTTCTGGAGACAAATCTGCCAGTATGCTTACTCCTAGATCTCTCTCATTTTCTGTCTCTTGAAGTTGTACTCCAGCCACCGAGTAGTCAAGCTTGGGCCTTCTTGCACTTGTACCCATTCTCATTACCTTACATTTTGAGGTATTGAATTTCATTAGCCACTTTTCTGACCACTCATGCAGATTATTTAGATCCTCCTGAAGTTCTCTACCATTGTTCTCGTTTTTTACTTTCTTCACAATCTTTGCATCATCTGCAAACATATTCATGAATGAATTTACACACTCTGGTAGGTCATTTACATATACAAGGAACAAAAGTGGCCCTAAAACTGAACCCTGTGGAACTCCACTACTAACTCTTCTCCATTCAGACACTGAGTGTCTTACTCTAACCCTCTGTTCCCTTCCTTCTAAGTAAGTTTTTATCCATTCCAAGACATTTCCACCTATTCTAGCCATTGATTGCAGCTTCCTAATAAGTCTCCCATGTGGAACAGTGTCAAACGCTTTCTGGAAGTCTAGGAATATGCAATCTGCCCAGCCCTCTCTTTCCTGTAAGATTTGGCTTACCTCATCATAAAATTCTAATAAGTTTGTTACTGTTGATCTTCCTTCTCTGAAGCCATGTTGCCTCACTGACAAAAAGTTGAAGGATTCCAAGTGAAGAGAGATATGTTTCCTTAGTAGTTTCTCCATAAGTTTGCAAACTATGCTGGTCAAGGAAACTGGTCTATAGTTCAGAGCCGTATCCCTCCTTCCCTTTTAGAAGATAGGTATCACATTTGCTTGTTTCCAGCATCTTGGAATCTCCCCCGACTCCAGTGACTCCTTAAATATGATACTTAGTGCCACTGATATTGTGTTTGCGCATTTTTTAAGCACATGAGGGGATATGTCATCAGGACCTGTAGCTTTATGAACATCTAAATCCATCAGCGCTTTGCATACCTCTGTGGCTGTAAGGTTGATGTTCTCTAATACCGGCCCTTGAGCTTCTATCACTGCAATCTGAGGGGGTGGGGTATTTTCTACTGTAAATACTGACTGAAACTCCTTGTTCAATTCTTTGCAGATCTCTTCGTCCGTCTCAGTGATGCTTCCATCCGCTCTCTTTAGCCTTAAAACCTGTTCTTTTACCTTCAGTTTTCCTCTGATAAAGCTGTGGAAAAGCTTGGGATTTTCTTTAGCCTTCCTGGTGATGTCCCTCTCATAATCTCTCTCTGCCTCTCTCCTTTTACTTAGGTAGTCATTTCTTGCTCTTTTGTAGGTTTGCCAGGCATTTATGTTTTTTCTCCTCCTATACCTTTTCCAGCATTTGTCTCTCCACTCCTTAGCTCTTTTACACTCATTATCGAACCATTTCTCTCTGGCATGAATTACACCTACTTTGGTGACAGGTATGCAGCAATCTACTATCTTCCCATATTTCTCACAAAAGATGTCATACATTTCTTGTACAGATTTGTTGTAAAATAAGGTTCTCCAGTCAATAACTGCAAAAAGCTCATTCATTTTGATGTAATCTCCTTTCGGATAGTTCCTCCTCATGTCCTCAGTGCCTCTACTCTCAGGAAGAATGTCTTCAATGATATACTCCATCAACAACACACAGTGGTCACTCTTTCCAATTGGTGGTTCATACTCAATATTTTCAATATCCAACACATTATCTGTGAACACTAGATCAAGTAGTGATGGCTCATCCCCACCCCTGGCTCTTGTTGGTTCCATTACATGTTGGTGTAGGAAATTTCCTTGTACGCAATCTAGGAATCTTGCCCCAAATGAGTCCTCACCACTGTGTGGGTCAAGATTTATCCAATCTATCTCTTTATGATTAAAGTCTCCCATAATCAAAATCCTACATTTTTTCTCCCGTGCCATGTTAACAACTGAGTTTATGACTTCAATAGTACCTATATGACTTTCCTCATAAATTTCAAGCCTATTTTGGTTCCTTGGTGGGTTGTATACAACAGTTATTATAATGCTCTCTGACCCAGTATTTATGCGAGCAACAAGAAATTCTCTGAACTCACTTTCTATAGCCAAGTTTATTTCTTCAACTTGAATCCTCTCACTTATGAGCAGTGCTATCCCTCCACCAGTCCTCTCAGATCTTTCAACCCTTAGTATTCTGAAGCCCTTAGGAAAAACTGTGACACTGTTTATGTCCTCACTCAACTTAGTCTCTGTAATTGCTACTATATCTGCCTTACTGTTGTGAATCCTATCTTTTAATTCTACTGCCTTACCAGCTAATCCATCAGCATTTGTGTATAACAATCTTAATGAGGCCCCATCCCCTGATCTTCTGTCATTATCTTCTTTATCTCCCCTTTGTCTGGAAGTATTCTGTAACGAAAATTTTTCTTCTCTTCTTCATTTCTTTCATCATTTAACCTTCTTGCCTCTTGCAACAAGTTTTTGATCTTTCCCATCTCTTCCTGTGTTCTGTATCGTCTAATGAACACTTCTTTGCATTCTTGAAGGTCTTTTAGACTTTTTTTCTCAACAATATTTCCCTACATGTTTCCCCTCTCTCAAAGGTTACTTTTGTTGGTCTCGGCTTTCCTTCCCTCGAATATTTACCTAGTTGGTGTATGTTTACAATATCCTCAGGACCACATACTACTCCAAGCTTTCTTATCAGGTCTACAACGCTAGCTTTATTTTCTTCAAGTCTCCCCTGCCATGTTGGCTCCTGGGATTCCCTTATGCCTGAGATTACCACTGTCTTCTCCTTATCAAGTGCCTGTCTGATGAGTGGGTTTGCCCTTTCCATCACAACGTCTTTCATTTTTTCGATTACTGTCTCTTTATAGTCAACTGTTTGTATGTTTTCCAGTGCCACCACCTTTACAGCCTCTTTTACTGCCACATTCCCCTTTAGTGCATCAGCAAAGGACGTTTTCATGGCATCATTTTCCATATTCAGCTCCTGGAACTCTTTTCTGAACTGTTCAATGTTTTCCTTAATCTGAACATTCCAAGCAGCAATCTCGTCTCTCTCAGAAGAGAGCAGTGAACTAACATCTAATTCCTTTAGGTTGTCATTCAGCTGTTTGTTTTTATCTTCTTGTTTAGAAATTCTAGATTCTAGTTGACTCTTTTCCCCTTCCAGCTTCTTTATTCTTTTTTCTAGTTCCTTTCTCTCCTGCCCTTGTGCTTTATTTGCTTCCTCCAAAGATCTTATTTGTTCTCTGAGTGTTTCATTCTCTTTCATTTCTCCATCCATATTCCGAATTTTATCATCAAGGCTTATAACCATTTCCTCTAACTTCTTGATTCTCTGTTTAAGTCCCCTGATGACTACCCCTTCTCCCGACCCATGGGTGGGAGAGGTTTGGGACAGAGATGGCTTCATTTTTATGTTCTCCCTCTCACAGAATATAGAAAGAAGACGAGAAAGAGGAAAAAAAAGAAAAGAGAAAAACTTCTAATTTAGCTTCACACAGAATTTTTATATCTCCATATAAGTGCTATTTAGTGACTCAGTTTGTCTCCTTTCTGGTAACACACATCTTAACTTAAAAACTTGACCATGGTAATTTAAGTATAAAAAGAAAAAGAAAAACAAAAGTCAAACCTGAAGGAAAATTCGAATTTGTGTTTGAGGTGGCACCCACCTGTTTCTGTTATATATTCTTCCTAACTGATAAACTGACTTGCTAACCAAGATATGTTATCACGGGATTAAACTTTACATTTAACTCAATATATATACAAAATAACAAAATAGTAAAAGAGAAAGCTAAAAGAAAAGCAAAAAAAATGAAGAAAATAAGACTGCTGTACTACTTGGCAACTTAACTCAGTACTGTTGACAGGTGGGTATTTGGTAATTTTTTTTTCTTTTATTATTCAATTTTTTCGTGTATCAAACTAACTAGTTAATATAAATGGGAAGGATACTGATTTTAACAATATATAGAACCACAGGATCAGGTAAACGGCTTAAGAGCTTTCCCCAGTTTACACAAAAAATTAGGTAATGTGATGTGATGGCTCCACCTCTGGCAACTCTTCTAGATTTCCCTCAAGGCAGAACTGGACGGCAGCTTCTCTCTCTCTCCTCACGAAAAAGTTCTCAATTTTTTTTCCTTTAATATGAACAGTCTCGTCTTACAACAAATATAAGTTCTTGTACTCACAATACTCTGCAGGATTTCAGATTTATGGAAATTATGGTAAAGTTTTCCACTAAGCACTTAGTCACTCGAAACAGTTAAAAATTTAAGAGGAGCAATTCCGTGTGTCACTGAACGCACGCGGTGTGTGTGTGTGTGTGTGTGTGATTACCTAATTGTGTTTACGGGAAAGAGCCCAAAGCTCATATCTTCCCGTCTCCTCATCGGTTCCATTTTATACTTAGTGATACTTATCATACCTGTCCTTAAAACTATGGATTGAGATAGCATTAACTACCTCCTCGCTTAGCCAATTCCAATTATCAACTACTCGTACACTGTAAAAGTATTTCCTTACATCCTGCAAAGTTTTCTTACGAAGCTTCAAACTATGACCTCTAGTTCTAGAGCCAGCCATATCAAAATATCGATCCCTATCCACTCTATCATAACCATGAAGGAATTTAAAGACTGTCACCATATCCCCCCTCACTCTTCTAGCTTCGAGTGATGGTAAGTCTAATTCCCTCAGCCTCTCATCATAACTGAGATTGCGTATTTCTGGCACAAGTTTCGTGGCATGTCTTTGAACTTTTTCAAGCTTAGCCATGTGCTTTTTCAAGTGTGGATTCCAAAAGGGGGCTGCATATTCGAGTTTTGGCCTCACATAGGTTACATAAATATTTCTGAACATTTCCTTGTCCATGTGCCTGAAGGCTACCCTTACATTTGATAAGAATGCATATGCTGCCCTTACTATGCCATTTATATGTATTTCTGGAGACAAATTTGCCAGTATGTTTACTCCTAGATCTCTCTCATTTTCTGTCTCTTGAAGTTATACTCCAGCCACCGAGTAGTCAAGCTTGGGCCTTCTTGCACTTGTACCCATTCTCATTACCTTACATTTTGAAGTATTGAATTTCATTAGCCACTTTTCTGACCACTCATGCAGATTATTTAGATCCTCCTGAAGTTCTCTACCATTGTTCTCGTTTCTTACTTTCTTCACAATCTTTGCATCATTTGCATACATATTCATGAATGAATTTACAGACTCTGGTAGGTCATTTACATATACAAGGAACAAAAGTGGCCCTAAAACTGAACCCTGTGGAACTCCACTACTAACTCTTCTCCATTCAGACACTGAGTGTCTTACTCTAAGCCTCTGTTCCCTTCCTCCTTAGTAAGTTTTTATCCATTCCAAAACATTTCCACCTATTCTAGCCATTGCTTGCAGCTTCCTAATAAGTCTCCCATGTGGAACAGTGTCAAACGCTTTCTGGAAGTCTAGGAATATACAATCTGCCCAGCCCTCTCTTTCCTGTAAGATTCGGCTTACCTCATCATAAAATTCTAATAAGTTTGTTACTGTTGATCTACCTTTTCTGAAGCCATGTTGCCTCACTGACAAAAAGTTGAAGGATTCCAAGTGAAGAGAGATATGTTTCCTTAGTAGTTTCTCCATAAGTTTGCAAACTATGCTGGTCAAGGAAACTGGTCTATAGTTCAGAGCCGTATCCCTCCTTCCCTTTTTGAAGATAGGTATCACATTTGCTTGTTTCCAGCATCTTGGAATCTCCCCCGACTCCAGTGACTCCTTAAATATGATACTTAGTGCCACTGATATTGTGTTTGCGCATTTTTTAAGCACATGAGGGGATATGTCATCAGGACCTGTAGCTTTATGAACATCTAAATCCATCAGCGCTTTGCATACCTCTGTGGCTGTAAGGTTGATGTTCTCTAATACTGGCCCTTGAGCTTCTATCACTGCAATCTGAGGGGGTGGGGTATTTTCTACTGTAAATACTGACTGAAACTCCTTGTTCAATTCTTTGCAGATCTCTTCGTCCGTCTCAGTGATGCTTCCATCCGCTCTCTTTAGCCTTAAAACCTGTTCTTTTACCTTCAGTTTTCCTCTGATAAAGCTGTGGAAAAGCTTGGGATTTTCTTTAGCCTTCATGGTGATGTCCCTCTCATAATCTCTCTCTGCCTCTCTCCTTTTACTTAGGTAGTCATTTCTTGCTCTTTTGTAGGTTTGCCAGGCATTTATGTTTTTTCTCCTCCTATACCTTTTCCAGCATTTGTCTCTCCACTCCTTAGCTCTTTTACACCCATTATCGAACCATTTCTCTCTGGCATGAATTACACCTACTTTGGTGACAGGTATGCAGCAATCTACTATCTTCCCATATTTCTCACAAAAGATGTCATACATTTCTTGTACAGATTTGTTGTAAAATAAGGTTCTCCAGTCAATAACTGCAAAAAGCTCATTCATTTTGATGTAATCTCCTTTCGGATAGTTCCTCCTCATGTCCTCAGTGCCTCTACTCTCAGGAAGAATGTCTTCAATGATATACTCCATCAACAACACACAGTGGTCACTCTTTCCAATTGGTGGTTCATACTCAATATTTTCAATATCCAACACATTATCTGTGAACACTAGATCAAGTAGTGATGGCTCATCCCCACCCCTGGCTCTTGTTGGTTCCATTACATGTTGGTGTAGGAAATTCCCTTGTACGCAATCTAGGAATCTTGCCCCAAATGTCATAGAGGATTATGAGGGTAAATATATCAAGTTTGGATGATAGAAAGTGTGTACATCCTGAGAGTGAGAAAAGTGAGAAAGAAATAGAAGGGTTTTGGCATAATGAGAATGATTGTGAGGATAAGTTTACAATGAAGGTGTATGTAGTGTATATAAATTATTTGATTGCTACTGCAGGAGATGAACCAGTAGAAGGTATAGTTAGAAAGAATGGTGTGTGTTTGGAATAAATGGAGAAGTGAAAATGATGGAATGTATACTGGGGGAGAGACTGGTGATTAACGACATGATACTAAATAAGAAAAATAGTTATGAGCATGCATGACTCATAGTGCAGGGTGGTGGAGTAGTCCATAAACCATTATTGGTTTATGTAATTGTGGTCAAGTGAGTGAGAGGAAGAATCAGAATCTCTGAAGGTAATACAAGACACTATTATTTGTTTTATTTGCATCCTTAAAAAATACTTACATGTTTAAACTTCCTGACCATTTTCTTAAATTCCTTGATTTTTTCCAGAGGTAATATAAACCCCTCTCTCACGTCCTCTTGAGGAGGACTGATCTCGGGTGAAGGCACTCTTGCTCTTTTGTAGATCCTTAAACTCTGGCCACAGAATTGGGGAAAATGGAGATACTCATTGCCATTTCGATCACGACCAAGATTATACTCTCGCTGATCTGCTTCTGGCTGTTCGGCCATAACCTCTTGCACAGTTTTGTGGTTGTTCTGTAGAAAAAACAATAAATATAAGTTTACTCAATATTAAAAATCATGTGCAAACGGTAATAATATTTTCATTTTCATGAGAAATCTTGCTGATAGCAGAGTGATCACTACGTAACCATCCACGTGTCTCTAATCCTATCCATTTATTCATATTCATAAATTCATAGTTTTTGATGTGGTACTTGTACACAGACATCAGGCTGCTACTTTATCAATGTGAAAATATCTAACTTCATCTTCAAGCACTAAGTTTTGCAAACAAAGTTTGACTGAAAACCTTAATGTGCTAGTATGATTTCATATATCCCAAAATTCTCCCAAACAGTGACAAACGAATCTGTTTCCAGTTCAAACTGAGACTATACATGTAATGTACCATAGGCAATGATTTGTAAGAATATCCGGCAATTATTACAACATCTCAAATGGGGGGTCCTCGGTTTATGATGTCCTCGACTTACGATGTTTCATGGTTACATTGCATCTTCCATAAATTAGTTTATTATTTTTATATATTTATAGTTTTTGGTCTGTATTATGTCTCCCAAGCATAAAGCAGATTCTTCTGATGTCATTGCATTGAGGAAAAGGAAAGCCATCACCATGGAAGTGGGATTAGAGATAGTGAAATTTTCGGAAAAGGGAGAAGCTTTACTACTGCCTTAGCACAGGTGGGTGATGTAGGTGCTTATTCTAGAGTGTGCCGACTTACAGGGAAAATATTTTTTTTTTTTTTTTTAAGTGTGACACCGGGACAGGCAGAAACTGCCCTCATCAATAAAGGCCCAGGCACGAGAAAATATCAAGACGAAGGAAAAGAAAAAGGTTAAGGGCAAGGCAAAGATGAGGTAATGTCACACAGAGGAAAACAACAGACAGAAAAACAATCAAAGTACAGAGGACCCAGAGATATTGAGGACTAGGCTCTGAGAGGACAACAGATCTGCTTTTTGAAGGATGAAAGGTCATAAGAATTAGGAAATACAGAAGGAGGAAGAGAGTTCCAGAGTCTGGAGGTAGATGGGAAGAAGCAGTTGCTGCACCGACCAATCCGCGAGCTACAAATCTTCACACAGTACCTGTGAGATGAGGCCGCTTGGCAAGTGTTATGCGGCCTTGGCAGTGGAGGAGGGATGCAACTTGCCAACTCAACAGAGCAGCGATGGAAGTAGTAGCGATAGAAAAGCGAAAGGGAAGATACCTTATGGCGAAGAGAGAGAGAATCCAGGTTAGAAGTAAGAGAAGGATCATTAATGAGTCTGACTGCCTTAGATTTAACCCTTTCAAGAAGATAAGTAAAGGAAGAAGCACCCCAGACGTGTGAGCAGTATTCTAAGCAGGGGCGGATAAGACCTTTGTAAACTTTAAGAAACTGCAAAGAGGAAAAGTAATGACAAAAACGAAACAAAACCCCCAATTTTTTTATGAAGATTTAGAAATTTGGATTATGAGATTCCTCCAAGACAAGTTAGAGGCTATATGGATTCCTAATATGTTGATAGAGTTAAGAGGGTAAATTTCATTAGTTTTGAAGACAATAGGGCTATCAGGAGGAGAAGAAGATAAAGAGATAGCCAGAAACTGTGTCTTGGAGGCATTGATAAATTACAACATGTCTTGAGGAACGGAAGTGTGACATAAGTCAAGGACCTCCCGTATATCTATATAACATCTATAAAGGGGAGGACAACATATAGCAATGGATATTAGTTAGTTTAGAAGTAATGCCCAAAGTAAGAGATCATGAGTAAGCTATTGTCATTAAGCAGGTTTGGAAAGCACATGATGACTGGTTGGAGTCTGCAAAATTATCAAAATTACTAAAAATTATTCAACTTAGCAAGTATATATGAGTAATAATTATTTACTAAATTAAAATTGCTGATGAATCCTGAAACCCATCTTATATGAGATGAAGGTGATTATTATTTTTTTATTTTATTAATTTATTGCGCCAAGTCGTCAGACATTACATGAATTCATACAAATAATGCTTCAAATGGATACACAACCAAGAATAGAACATAGTTTACAGGGAGGTGTACACATTGATAAAACATTGAGATGAAGGTGAGACAAAGGGATTTGACATCATTTATCTATCTACTTGATGTCAAATCAAAGATAATATCAAGATATTAGTTTTGCACTGAATACTGCTCTCTAGCCATGAGCTCCATGGATAACAATTTCAGTTATATGCTAGAAAGATATTTTCAAAGGATAAGACAAAGCTTATAGGCTTGTCAAGATTAGCATAAGCATAGTAATGCACTGACTTATGACACATTGAGTTTACAAACCTTCAAAAACAATGTTGAAAAAAGTTTGATTGTCGGATTTACTTGCTTGGATTTATTGCGCTGTATGAAAACAAACAATTACACTGCCAGTCCTTAAATGGTATAGAAAACATATCCTTCTCTTCTTCTTCGTCTACATCTTTTCCCAAAGAGATATATATATATATATATATATATATATATATATATATATATATATATATATATATATATATATATATATATATATATATATATATATATATATATATATATATATATATATATATACAGTGTTCCCTCGCTATATCGCGGTTCACCTATCGCGGATTCACTGTACCGCAGCTTTTTTGGGCGATTATTTTTTTTTTCCTGGGTATATGCGAAAATATTAAAATTTTAAGATATAAAATTTTTCAGTATTTTTATTATTTTATTGAAAAAATTTTTTTCATTACTTTATTGATAAAAAAAAATTTATTTCCCAGCCTACAAATAATAAAACAGTAAGAAATAGTAAAAAAAACATAAATTTGAACATGCAACTCTGTACCATGTAAAATACGATACCGATATCAGCGTTTCGGAAAACGCAAAGGGTCGCACCTTTGTGAGCTAGCATATATTAAAATTTCCAGTAGTTTCATGATTTTATTGATAAAAAAACGTATTTCTTAGCCTTAGAATAATAAAACCATAAAAAATATTAAAAACATAAATACTAACAGTATTGCACCATGTAAAATACGATACCGGTATCAGCGTTTCGGAAAACGAAAGGGGTCACACCTACGTGAGCTAGTACATATTGATTTTCATCATTTTATTGATAAAACAAGTATTTCCTAGCCTAAGAGTAATGAAACAGTAATAAATAGTAAAAAACATAAATTTAAGCATATAACTCACAGTATTGCACCATGTAAAATACTGTCCGATAGCGTAAAATGTACTGGCGTCTTGGAAAATGCAAAGGCTCGCACCAAAGTGAGATAGTTCATGAAATGCTATTGGAAGAAAGGGTGAGAGACGACGAATCACAGATTGCTTCTCTGTATGTTCTGCATCATGGGTTCTGATTGGCTTTTTGATTGAAGTTTGGTTCTCCCACCATCTTCCATTGTCTCGCCTCACTAATTCAGTCTAACTCACGTGTGCGCCGTTCATGTTGTGCTTATTAATACGTTTTGCTTGTGATGTTTTTACTCTTGTATTTCAACCTCTGCAATGCCTCCCAAGCATCCTTCATCTTCTAACGCTTCTGGTAGTGAGCCTAAGCGGCAAAGGAAGATGTTAACCATAATGGATAAGGTGAAACTGTTAGATATGCTGAAAGAAGGAAAAAGGTTTGCGGATGTCGGCCGCTATTTTGGCCTCAATGAATCTACTGTTCGCTACATCAAAAAGGACAAGGCAAATATCAGGAAAACGGCGACTATTTCTTTTAATAAATCAGCAAAGAAGGTCGTAACATCCCGCAATAATATAATAGTGCAGATGGAATCTGCTTTGGCCCTGTGGATTGCTGATTGCAGAAAGAAGAACATCAGCATAGACAGCAATATCATACAAACAAAGGCGAAGAAGCTGTACGAGGCATTCGCTGCAAACGAACCCAACAACGACAGTGGCGACCGTGGAGAGAAGGAGGGAAGAGAAGAAGATATCGACGACCCACAACCAGGACCCTCCAGCAATTCTCCAACAAGGATACAATCAAGCAAGGGATGGTTCGGCAAATTTCAAAAACGCTATGGCCTAAAAAGCGTTTCGGTTTATGGCGAAGCTGCCTCTGCAGATACAGCTGTAGCAGATTACGTGAACAATGACTTCAAGAAAATTATCGCCAAAGGGGAATATGCTCCTGAGCAAGTCTTCAACATGGATGAGACTGGGTTATTTTGGAAGAGAATGCCGTCTCGCACTTTTCTCTTCAAGGAAGATGCTAAAGCCCCGGGATTTAAAGCGCACAAAGATCGTGTTACCCTCATCATGTGCGGAAATGCTGCGGGCTTCATGTTAAAGCC